>CAUYQV010047640.1:0-38643 GCA_963574575.1 Galagoides demidoff
GCCTGTGGTCCCAGCTACTTGGGAGGCGGAGGCAGGAGACTCGCTTGAGCCCAGGAGTTGGAGGTTGCTATGAGCTGTGATGCCATGGCACTCTACCCAGGGGGACAGCTTGAGGCTCCGTCTCAAAAATAAATAAATAAATAAATAAATAAACAAATGTCCAACAACTTTTCAGAATTAACAAATGGATTAGCAGCACCAAATGAATGCCAGCTAAGTAAGCAATTAACCTGAGAACAAAAACAGTCACCAATCTACTAAGTTCTCAACATTCTCAGCTAATAACCAATTGCCAAACTCAATCATCTTAACAAGTCATTGAGACGAGCCTTTCCAGCCAAAGAGAAGAGGTCTAGGAGTTGTTGGGGTTTTTGTTTGTTTGTTTTAGTTTGCTTTTTTCTTAACCTTCTCTCTCCAAAAGATAACAAAACATACATAATATCAATTCACAAAAAAACTTCTTTAGGATGTGACTAATGTTGGTCTTTTCCAGCTCTAAATTTTAATTAAAACTTCTAAAGTTGAGTTGAGAAAAATGAATTTTTTAAAGTATTCTGCCCGGGCAGGATGGCTCACACCTGTAACCTGTAACCTTAACCCTGAGGTGGGAGGATTGCTTAAGGCCAAAAGTTGGAGACCAGCCTGAATAACACAGTGAGACTCTGTCTCTACAGAAGAAAATTGAAAAATTAACTGGGTAGGGTGGCTCATGATTATAGTCCCAACTATTCAGGAGGCTGAGACAAGAGGATTATCTGAGCCCAGGAGTTTGAGGTTGCAATGAGCTATGATGCTGCTGCT
Source organism: Galagoides demidoff (assembly GCA_963574575.1). Lineage (NCBI taxonomy): Eukaryota > Metazoa > Chordata > Mammalia > Primates > Galagidae > Galagoides > Galagoides demidoff. Next base: position 802 of record CAUYQV010047640.1, read on the forward strand.
GCACTCTAGCCAGGGGCAACAGAAAGAGATTCAAAAAACTTATTCTTACTACACTAAATGTATTAAGTATGGCCAAAGCCACGAATCTGGCTCACAAGGCATATATCTACAGAATATATCCATATATTAGCAGGCAACAAGGGGTCCTGATGCCCCTGAATAATGTTTTCCTGGGTCACTCGTCAAAGGGCCCAAATCCCGCCTTGGCTTAGTGTCTTAGGCATCAAGTCCCCTTGAGAAAACCCCTAGCTAGTAAGCCCTTAGCATATATTCATATAGGGATCTGTGGGCCAGCGCTCAACAGGCATAATCAGTTGAACAGGTAAGCTACACTTGCAATGGATATTGCAATTAAAGTTCTATTAAAGTTCTATTTAAGGAGAAGTTCTATTTAATGAGTGGGAAGATTGAGAAAATGGGAGATAGAAGTCCAAGGAAAACTCCTGAGCAGACAGAATTTTAGCCTTTTTTTGAAGTGGAAAATGTTTGAGATTTGGCTTCCAGTCGTAGATAGTATCTCGAGATTTATTTGTTCATAATCTGCACTGCCAGTCAGGTAAAACCAACAGACATTTGCTGGAGGAGACAGCGAAGTCCTGCTTCCTTGTCTTGTTTGGAATTGTGCCCTCGCCCCACTGCCCCCCCCTTCCCTGGGAACCTGCCAACCCCCCCACCCGCTGCTCTGACAGTGCCGCCTTCTTTCTACTTGCTCCGGACCTGGGTTCCTCCTATTCTTTTCTCCCATCCTGTCTCAAAATTTCAGAAATAGGAATTAAAATCCTATAAGTAAAGGCATGGACAATCTTTTCTAAAACCCCATCCCTGGAAAATATTTACATTTAGGGAAAGTGTTGCTCTTTTTCCCTCAGAGAGTGCACAGGTATTTGAACAAGGAGGGGAAAAAACCCTGGTCTGTTGATTCGTAGTCTAGGCTTTAGCCATCGGGCCAGTTGTTTCTCAGAAGTTATTTTTCTGAAAACACCACTTCTATTTAGGTTTTTAGACCAACATGTAAAAGCCTACCAACAACATTTAACCTTTTAATATGAAAATGACAAAAGCCAGAGCCACAGATGAGTAGATTCCTGCCTAACAGAAACTGAGCTGCCCGGAGCATCCTGAAGTGTGTGCTTCTGTGTTCTGCGGTTGAGCAGGTGCCCCTGCAGAGTGCCTCGTTCTCACACAGAGCAATTTACCTTCAGCACCCAGAGCTCCAGTTTTCCCCAGAGGATGGGATCAAAGACCATAGGAGGGTCCAGCATGGTGGCTTCCACTAGTAATCCCAGCACTCTGGGAGGCCGAGAATGGTGGACTTGCCTGAGCTCAGGAATTGGAAACCAGCCTGAGCAGGAGGGAGATCCCATCTTCTAAAAATAGCCAGGTGTTGTGGTGGGTGCCAGTAGTCCCAGATTCTCGGGAGGCTGAAGCAAGAGGATTGCTTGAGCCTAAGAACTGGAGTTTGCTGTGAGTTATGACATTACAGCACTCTACAGAGAGCAACAAAACGATACTCTATCTCAAAAAAAAAAAAAAAAAAAATACTATAGGAGGCTGAGCTTTAGAGCCGCTGGGAGCAGTAATGCCCAACATCCTCTGTATGATTCAGCAGATGGTCACTTTTTCTGCACCTAATGCTATGTCTGGGTCAAACAAAAGTTCAAAGGAGTTGGGATGAGGCATAGGACAGAGACGGCCACGAAGGGGTCTGGCGGTGGCAGGAGACCCTCAGAAACCAGAGCAGAAGCAGGAGGACATGAGGGCGCTCTCAAAACACGAGTGAAGGAGGCAAGCATAAAACTAGCAACTAGTTGGTGGAAACATCTATTGTGATTGTTAAGTAGGCCATAGAGAAAGCACGTTTTAAAGTCTTTCCTCGTCCCCACCTCTTCAGCCACAGCAGCTAGTTCCCATCTACCAGGCGCACACCTCTGCATCTGCTCATTCAACCTCAACTCACAGAGCCTGAGGAGAGCTGAGGAACAATTCTGACAGTGCTGCACTCTGGCGGTGCCACCCTTCCGGGTCTGAAAGAACTTCTGGGCCATCAACTCCATCTGGGTAACAGTGCTCTACCTTGGATCAGGTAAAGAACTCCCCTCTCTGGAGATTATTGGCAGGGGAAATGTAGTTTCTTCTCCAACACGTTTATAAACAGCTCTGTTTTTAAAAGTTAAGTAGAGACAAACATAAAACAGGAGGAACTTTTTGCTCTTTCTTATTGGGAAAAGGAATAAGAATTAAATAGGACAAAGGCTGGAGAGCACCAGGAAGCAACCAGGCACAGTGGGGTCTGGGGCCCCAGGCTGGCTGCCGGATGAATACCAGCTTTGCAGTTAAGTCACAGCAGGGTTTCGGCAGTGTGCTGGGTGACCTATCTGGAAGCGTCCCTGTTCCTCCTTATCACTGATCTTTACAACTCAGAAAAACTAAATTGCACAGTAAATAAAAATACTTTTACAGCCCAAAACAATGGGAGACACCCCTGAGGTCTTCTAGCAACCAAAGGAAGATGGGCCCTTCTTCCTTCAACAGAGAATAACACCACAGACACAGCACAATTGTCATTTTACTTCCATGCTCTTAGGTAAAGACGCTCTTCTGTCTCTGCTTCCTTCTACTAATGATCTGCTGGGTTTCTCCTGAAAGCCTCTATCTCCACCTCCCCCAACCAGCCATGACTCACCTCACACCCACGCACCAGAAGAGGAAATGTCACTTGTTTGAGAAAGAAACATGGCTTGAGCTCAGGAGTTCAAGACCAGCCTGAGCAAGAGCAAGACACTGTTTCTTCTAAAAATAAAAAAATAAAAAAATAAAAAAACTAGCCAGATGCAGTGGTGGGCACCTATAGTCCCAGCTATTTGAGAAGATGAGGCAAAAGGATCTCTTGAGCCCAAGAGTTTGAGGTCTTGCTGTGAGCTAAGATGCCACGGCACTCTACCGAGGGCTCTGTCTCTCAAGAAAGAGAGAGAGAGAGAAATGGATATGTGCTATTGAACACTCTTATTCACAATGTCAAAGGGTGGAAGCATCATTGGATGAACAGAAAAAATAAAATGTGACCTAGATATGCAATGGAATATTATTAAGCCTCTAAAAAAGGAAGGAAGTTTCTGACATGCGACTGTATGGATGAACCTTGAGGATATTATACTTCCTGAAACAAGCCCGTCACAAAAGGACAAATATCGTACCATCCCACTCCCCTGAGGCATCCAGAATAGTCAAATTCAGAAACAGAAGGTAGAGACAGTGGTTGCCAGGAGCTGAGGGGAAGGGGAAAATGATGACTTGTTATTTAGTGGGTATAGAACTTCGGTTCTGCACCATGAAAGTTTCTGGACGCTCGGTTGTACTTCGATGTGGATACAGACTTAATAGGACTGAACTGCATGTTTAGAAACAGTAAAACTGGTTAAGTTTCGTGTTGTATATTTTTTAATCACAATTAAAAATAAAGAAAAAACAGAGAAATATATTTGGCCCATAAACTGGAAGTAACGGCTCTGTCTTCTAAATTACTACTGCATCTTTGTTGTTTTGCTCATAAAGTATTGATCTAATGAGACTCTACTTAATAGAATGGTGTTTTACTCATCTGATTCTCTAAAGTAATAACTACTAGTATCAGCCCTTGTTTTACAAACAAGGAAATGGAGGCCCAGACTGAGTAAACAATTTTGGCAAAATGACACGATGTCAAATTGAGGCCACCTGTCCCATGTTTCACCTGACTTTACTTCAAACATTCTGCTTCTCCTTCAGGGGAATCGTCTTGTAGAAGGAGCTCTACCTCCTACCTTCCCTCATCATCCTTTTGCAAACAGCCTTTCCCCCACTCCACTCCCAGAGGTCACCAATTACCTCCCTCTATCATCCCTGCTCAGTTCTGGGAGTTTATCTTCACCAGGCTTCTCTGTGGTAAGTGGTACAGAGGACCCACCCTTTCCTTCTGGAAATTATCTCTTCCCTCTATCTTCTGGACGCCACTGGTTTTCTTCCTGGGAATCCTCCCCCTTGTCTGACCACTCCTTCCTTATCATGGTCTTAAGAAAGAGGTTTTTTCCTCCCCAATTTCTACCCAAACAATAGCTAATAAATGACTAAAGTTAAGTAATATTTACTTTAAATTCATTTCACACATTCACACAGTTCTTCCGAAGCCTGTAGTAGGTTCTAGAGCCTTCTGGGTGTGGGTTCTCCCAAGTCAATGCCTAGCATGATATTTGGCACATAGCAAACCTTAACGAAGACTTCTTAAATTTAACCTTTAAATATAACTAAGACCTCACATTCAAACCCACTTGCCCACCCACCTTCTTCCAGTTTTTGAGTAAGGTTCCCCCACTATTCATCAGCCACCTTCATCCCAAGGCCACTTAAAAGTTTAGCATGGGCTGCAGATAATAAAAGTTCAGCATGAGCTGAAAGAAAGCCATAGAAAGATTTTTCCACTTTACTTATTGTATAATTCTCAGATCCCAGCCATGCCTCACTGTCTCAGAGCAACCTCAAACTATCTTGTGAGAACTGTCACTGTCCAGCGACTATGTCACAACTAGTATTTCTATCTTCAGCATCTCACCCCAATATGACAGTATTAAGTAGGATTAGAACACACAATTTTCCTGTGTTTTCTAATTATAAAGCTAAATCTTTGAAACCCTAATAAGAGAAAACAGTTAAATTCGCTGAAGAGTAAATTGAATTAGCTATAGATTAAATTCAACACAACAGACTAAGAAGTTACACGGTGGCATCTTTGGCCCTTTGTGTCACCTCCCAAAGACTTGACGTTACACGCAGGCCTCCGTAAATGTTCTCCATTTCATCCTTCTTTGAATACATTCTGAAGTCGACTCCAGCAGCACTCTGACCTCACAGACATGCTGGTATTAGTTCTATGCTCAGCCTAATGGAATGTTAATAGGCTGTTATGACTTACTTTATAAAAATCGATGATCCTCCTGAGTAAATAAGCCACTTTGGTGGGTCCGGCTATCCACACAGCATTAGGTACCACCTGATAAGTCACTGCCTTAAGAAACAAACATTCATCCTAGAGAATCTAGAGCTTTCTTAAACTGAGTTGTTGTTGGATTTAGGGATGGAGACTAACTTCCCACCTCGGTCCACATACCTGAAAAACCATAAGGCAGCAGATCCTCACTGGCCTGCAACATGGACAATGGCCAAACTATTGCCCAATACTTTACAAGATGAAATTTCAGCAGAGCATGATGAGGACTGCGTTATGAATTTGAGGAGGCAGTTGACTAGTACAAGAAAGAGTTTATTTTTCTCAAGTCTGGTGGGGGAGGGGGGGCGGGGGGCAGTATATAATCGCAACACACTGGTAGATCAAAACAGGACATTTAAAAGGAACATTGGTGGGATTCAACAATAGTTTTTGATAAAAAATAATTTTCCAACAAATGAAAGGTCATTCTTTGATAACAGAAATGTGATAGTGCATGAGGCTGACCCAAGAAAGTGTCGATTTTTAAGATGGAGTTTTTTAAAAGATCATCTTGCCTTGAAATAATCAGAAAAGGAAAAACCTTCTATACTTCTGAGTTACAGAAAACATATTTTCTTTCTTCCTGGGGTTATATGGATGGTATGTGTATTCAGAGTTAAGACTTTCTCAGTATTTTGTTTTGTTTTATAGAACACATCTGTAAAATTATGATTACCAAGTGAGAAGGGTCTACTTTTGGAGAGACAATGGTCTCTGAAATTCAGCATCTCAAAGAGACACACTCCACCCCAAGACAGCAGAGGGGCTCACCAGAAGAGAGTGCGGCTGGGGGGCAGGCAGGTCTGGAAGCAGCCTCAGGGAAAGGAGTTCTTTATCACAGTCTAACTTCAGAATTACCTACTCCCCCCTCTACCATAGGAATAATAAGAAAACAGACTGCCTTTTATAGTCAGTTTTATTATTGCTTTTCAGTCCCCTACAAACAATGAACTCCCTTTTTGCCTAGAAAGAGAGCTAAGCACTCCATTGGGCCCCCACTCTGGAAGAAGGACCTATGACCTGAAGCACGACTGTCACCACCTCCAGGAAGTCTTCCTAACTGCCATCTTCCCCACATCTTCCCACATCCCCTCTGTGTTCCTCTATTTCAGTACTTGGTCCACAATTCTCATTGGTCATTTATTTTTCTTTCTTCCTACTAGATTATGAGGTCCTCAAGGTCATAGAACCTTAATTTACTTTCCTAATGTTTCTATATGCCTTGCAGAGTGCTTAGACACAACAGGCCCTCAAGACAGTCATGATTTAAGAAAAGTCCATTGACCATCTCTTATTGACCCAGCCCCACACTAGGTGCTGAGGTTACAGCAGCAAACAAAATATATTAAAATGCCAGCTTTCACTGAGCTAACCACAGGGGATGTTTGACTGGATAAAAGAATGAACATGGTTGTTGACAACCAACATTTCTCTTTTTTTAAGGACAGAATTTTGCTCTGTTGCCCTGGGTAGGATGCAGCGGTATCACCATAGCTTACAGCAACCTCAAATTACTCGGCTGAAGCAATCCTCCTGCCTCAGCCTTCCGAGTAGCTGGGACTACAGGCACACAGCATGATGCACACTAATACTTCTATTTTTAGTAGAGATGGGGTCTTGCTTTGGTCAGGTTGGTCTCAAACTCCTAAGCTCAAGGGATCCTCCTGCCTCAGCCTCCCAATATCCTAGAACTATAGGCGAGAGCCACCGGGCCTAGCCCTTTCTCCCTAGCTTGGAAATTTTACTCAGTGAAAAAAAAAAAAAAGAAAAGAAAAACATGCATATGGCCTGCTTTTACATAAGTCTTTCAAACTGTGAAAGTTAAGTCCAAGCCTGATTTGCAAGTGAAATTTAGTCCTGGAATTATCAGTTGACACAGTCATTTCCCTTTATCAGTGATCAAACTGAAAGGACATGAGACAGGGCCCTTATAATCATGCCCACGGACTTAATAGTAGCCACAATTATTTTCAAAAACTAAAAACCAGGCTGGGTGTGGTGCCTTACACCTCTAATCCCAGCACTCTGGGAGGGCAAGGCGAGTGGACTGCCTGAGCTCACAGGTTCGAGACCAGCCTGAGCCAAAGTGCAACCCCCATCTCTAAAAATCAGTCGGGCATTGTGGTGGGTGCCTGTTATTCCACCTACTCAGGAGGCGGAGGCAAGAGAATCGATTGAGCCCAAGAGTTTGAGGTTGCTATGAGCTCTGATGCCACAGCACTCAAGCAGGGCTTGAGTGAGACTATCTCAAAACAAACAAACAAACAAACTAAAACCATGTTGGGAAAAGGAGTTTAACGAGAACCAATCTTTCAAAAGCATCCAAATACTAATAATTAATAACTGTAGAATATAATTTTCAAAATCCTTTCATTTCACCTGTATTGTCTCCTTTAAACCTCGCATAACACAGGCTGTGTATAGGTTAGGGTCTCCTACCATTTTTTTCACTACAGATGTATAAGTAGAGGTTCAAGGAATTTGTGTTACTTGCCTAATTTCACACAGCTAGTGAACTGCACAGTCAAACTTAAAACGAGAACTACGATCTCCAAAGTCAGCAGTCACGTTCTTCCTAACTACATTATACCATCTATAAGGAAAGCGGCAAGCTGAAAATAGACTTGGAAATATACAGAACTCCCACATCCAACACGATTGTCTGGAAACATTGTCCTCTTTTCTTTCTCTCTCTCTCCCTCCCACCCCCGCTCTGCTCACAACTTTCTCTCTCTCACACACACAAATAACTCCAAAGGCAAATTTACTAATAGCAATGAACAATGTTCTTCCTATACTAGTCAGATATTAGAATTCTCAGACAATTTACCCAAAAGTAGTCTACATAATGACTTACTTGTGGATTACGGAAGATGATCACTTCATTTTACTGACTACAGGGTCAAAGACTAAAAAACTCTATTCTGTAGACTCCTGGGAGACCAGGACTATGTCACATTCCCACACATCCCAGCTCTCAGCCACCTCTGATCAGCAGCAGGAAACTCAACGACCCCTCAATAAATGAACGAATGATAACACCATCACTGTGGAAAGTGGTTTCAGAGTTTTCATTAAAATTTTCTTCTTTTTCTCTACAGTCTCCTAATTGGATTTTGAGCCTTTAAAGGCAAGATACTCTCTATCTTCCTGTCTAAATCATGTGTGGAACCACAGATGGTGTCAAGCTCGTGTGGAATCTGTGTTGCATCAATATTTGTTCATCGATTTGTTGCTCAAATGACACTACTGAGTTGTGTTTATCTGGCAAATTATATGCTTTTAATAATTAGTGCCTGAGTGGAAAAGTACTTTTTATTAAAAAAAAAAAAGGGGGGGGGCTAGTGTGAAGTATTGAGAATGATATTGGACGACAGGAAGTATGCTAGATGGAAATACATTATTTCCATAGCAAAATAAATAAAATGGAAAAAATACATGCAGATAAAAATCTCCAAGAGTAACGTCACCTTTATTGCTTTTAACATACATACACACAAGCAATAAAGGAAGCACGCCAAGGAACAAAAGTAACCTCAGCACCACTGGGACTATGTTTACTATGTTTATTTGCAATGTAGAAGCATCAAATATTGCTCGAGGAAATCAAAAAGACTCATTCTCGTGTCTATAATCACTATATTTTTATAAAGAGTCTTCCTATAAAAGTACATGCACTGAACATACTATTAGTTATACTCCTCGACCAAATGAGATGTTTTGATAAACTGAATTTCTGAGTCACTAAAGGTGAACCAGAAAACCATCTGTGGCCCAACTCTTCTGATTGGGATAGGGAAGAAATCGGAGTTAGCAGTGACAGTTTAGATCCTCCAATTAAATCTGTCACCCAGTAAAAAGGAAGCTTCTCTGTAGTTATCACTGAGATCTTTAGGAAATGCATTAATTAGCCCCATGTTTAATCTTTATCTCGTGACAAAGAATTTTCAAATTGTTCAAGGTCACGTTTTGAATCAGAATCTTTAATGTACTACAAAGGATGCTGTCACAGAATCCAGGGCCAAATAGACCCAGATCCCAGGATATCTTTGGGAAAGGTCACATTAAAAAATTTAAAATCCTCGATATATTTTACTGTTATGTATCTCCTTCGTCTAAGAGATCTGCTCAAAGAGAGCATATGTTGGTTAGAGTTGGGATTTTTGAGTTCTGGTTACCTGGGGTTTAATTTTATCTTCATTGAGAAAAATAATTTGATATTACTATGAGTTCAAGCAGTCAGATCATAGCCAAAGGCAACGATGTTGTTAAAGCTTAATTGAAAACTCTTCTGAATTATTAATGATAACAGCATAATTTCTGCCTTCAGATAAATACATATTTATTTCAATTGGAAGTTTGGCAGATGATAAGAGCAACACTGCAATGACAAACTAGAACAATCTGAAAAAGCATAATAGCTTTACACTGCCTCAGCCAATAGATGTGATGCCGAAAATCAGGGTACACAGAAGGTCTTCTTTTTGGTCAGTCTTCTTACATGTAAAATGCTTTATGTGAATTCACCACTGTAAGAGTGACATAATAATCAGTCCACAATATCAGTTACTGCCTTCATTTATATTTTACTACCAATTTAAAATTTTTGAATCTTAATTGTTCCCAAAGAAAAGTACTTTCCAGGATAACCTCTCCAAAAACACCACTCAAAACCTCTGAAGATACACAATCAAATAGCACACTAGTGGTCTGCCATCCTTATATCCCCAGAGCTCACATTCTTGTGAGAGATACAGAAAAAAAGAAAAACACTGAATACACTTAGAATGCCATAGAAATATGTTTCCTGAAGAAGAAAGGGATAGAGTTGGAAGGCAGGGTCTTCTACATCAATTAGAGAGGCCCCTCTAAAAGGTGGCACTTAAACAAAGCAGGAAGGAGGAAAGGGCCAATCGATCAGAAAGCAAGTACAGATACCCTGAAACAGAAGCACGTGTGCTTGGACACGCTCAAGCAGTATTTACAAGAACCATGAGGCTGCAGCAATGGAGGCAAAGGGAAAATTGTAGGAATGAGAACCCAGAAGTGGTGGGAGTAAGTAGTTGGACCACACACAGTCTTGCAGGTCACAGGCAGTGGCTGCTGTTGTCTAGCGTCCAGACACCCATTCAGGACCAAGACCCTCCTTCCTCCAGCTGCTGGCAATGTGGCCAGATGAGGGCTCACAGCTGGGTGCGTACCTCTCCAAGATGTTCCCTTGCATAACAACGGAAACTGCAGCTCTCATCCTTCAAGATGCATCCACCCCCACCCACCCCCACCGCCACAATGTTGGGAGAGTAACCTACTAATAGAAATACAGCACCAACTACACACATGACCCCAGCTCAGAACCTGACATTGGCTGTGCTCTGTAGCCTTGTCTTCCACGGCTCAACCCTTCCCTTCTTATGACCCATCAACACCAAACAACTGTAGTTAACACCCTCTCCCATAGTGTTTAAAATCCAGATCACACCGGGACTGGGAAACAGGCCCCTTTCCTACATGAGACTAATTCCACCTCATCCTTTAGGAGCCAGCCGGAGTATTTTACCCAAAGCAGACCCTAATTCTAGCTTCTGCCAAGAACAGCTTAGTTATCCCCCAACCCTGCCACAAGGTACTAAAAGCACCTATTGATGTCTGAACCCCACCATCACCACCACCACCATCACTAGACTCCAAGTTCCTTGAAGGCAGAGACCACTTCTTATTTATCTTTTGAATTCCAGAAAGTAGCACAGTACCTAGTGGGGGGGGGAAATCAAACTGAACTATTTATCATTGCCTAATATTTATACAGAGGAGACTATAGAACACTATTTTTAAAAGAAAGTTTTAAAACCAATGACTGGGGAAAAAATATAAAACAAACTCAAAAGCAACAGAATAGAGGTTTTAAACAACAACAAAACTTCAACAAATGCCAGAAGTATCCTCAACTGCAAATATTTCGGAAAAGCTCAATGCTCTCCATGCCCCTTTCCTAATGAATAACACCAACAGGAGGCCAAAATGCATTAACGACTTAGAGATATCTCCTCCCAGAAAGCAAGACAAGCAACACCCCAAAGGTGGATGAAAATGAAAGAACCTCTTGGATGCATGTTCTGGGATTATGGAGAGTGGAGATACACAGAGGAAAAAACACTGAGTTCATTTTTGGGGTTCATTTCCCTAAAGTTTTAGAGAATATTTTCCTCCAATGTCAGTACCAGAGCTAGCACTCTTAAAATAGAATCAATGGCAACGGCAAATGTGGGTGTCAAACAGAATTCTATTCAGAATGAAATTATTAACCCAAGGGAAGTTCCAGCGTTAATGGGCCCTCACCACTAGTTGTAAGCTTTGCCATGAAATTTCTATAGATTTGAGTCAGTTATATATTATTCATCCCCAAAGTATCAAGAGAAGAAAAGTGTGAGGTAGGGTAAGAGAAAAAATAATAGAAAGAGACAGACAAGGCTCTGGTCAAGTCCACGTGTGCTGGTCCCACCGTGCAGTCATGTGGTTTCTGCTGGGCTCCCGGAGAAGGTCATGTCCTCGCAAACCTTCTATGAGCTCAGGCGGGAGGAGGAGACGGTCAGGAGCTACTCGAAGCAGCCAGGCCAGGAGTATTACAGTGGAGTCAGCAAACACAGCACAGCACACAGACGCAGGAAAAACCACCAAGGGCAAAAGTGGCCCAACTGCTGGGAGACCCGGTAGTTAGAGGAAAGCCTTTTTTAAACTCAGTGGAAAAGGCACACATACAGCAGGCACCAGTATAATTACCAAAGCCACCAGGCCTGTCTGCCAAGCTGGGTGGATGTGGCCTCCTGACCAGGTTTTATTCTTGGCTGCTGTGACACTCTTCTCCCTCTGCTCTTCCTGCCCCCTCTCCTAAATAAACCAGCAGATGCTTGCTTCATGGACTGCAAACCCTTGGCTATCTATCTTCTAGTTTGTTTTGGCATCTACTTCAAATGGTAGAGCATCTGTGAAATGGACCAAGGCACTCCAAAATGCTACTTCAGGGTTATTTTCAAGAATTTATTTCTACAATTCCAAAGACCATTGTGAATTTTCCTAGCAAAAACAGAAGGAGCGTGATCCTGACACAGCCAATCACGAAAGTAACGTTGGTTGTTCCTCTTCTCTAAGGCAAATACATGCCATTGTTCAAATACCAGAATGGGAGGGGAATCACAGTGTGCTTTCACTTCTGCACTGAGTTTCATTTGTTCCATTTCTCTTCATTCTCTACACCTGCAGTACCCAACCCCTGCCCCAAGCCCCCAGGCTGTGGAGCAGTACTAGTCTCTGGCCAGTTAGGAACCAGGCCATACAGCAGGATGTGAGCAGTGGGGGAAGCTCAGTTTGTATTTACAGCCCCTCCCCATCACTAGCTTCACCTCCCGAGCTCCCTCCCTGCCCCCTCCCATCAGATAAGTGGTGGCATTAGATTCTTATAAGAGTGCAAACTCCACTGTAAGCTGTGGATGCGAGAGACCTGGGTGGCAGCCTCCTTATTAGAGCCTGATGGCCCCTGCCACCCCACTTGGTCTGTGGAAAACTTGTCTATGAAACCAGCCCCTGGGTGCCAAAATGGTTTGGAACAGCTTGCTCTATACCATCTCATCAACTCCTGTGGCTACATCACCAGCTGTGTGTCAACAACTCCCAAATTACTCTATCCCAGATCTCATTGCTCAAACCCAGACTCAGCTATCCAAGGACCTAATAGACATTTCAAAAACAAACTGCTTGAAAATGACCCCCTCATTCCCCTCTTGCCAGTGTAGGTCATCATCTACCAGTTTCTCCTCCCTGACCCCAGGACTCATCCTCAACTTGCCTACCTCCTTCACCCTCACGTCTGGTCAATAAAACTATCACGCCTGAGCTACGCTCCGTTAACCAAGAAGAGCTACATTTCCTTCAGATTCAATAAGATTTTTGAGTATCTCTGACTTCCCAACTGCAGTGAGACAACTGCACGTGGGCCTGCACCCACCAAGTGAGGCTGGCACCTGTCCATTCATCCTCTCCGTGCTCCCTCAGCCAGATTTCAAAAGCATTGGAGTGCACCAAGCAGGATCTGTTTCTTTACATCTTGGGAGGTGACGAGGCGAATTATTCACTTTATGAAACCACTATAAACCGTTCTGAAGTTAGAGCATGAAAGGGAAGCTCACGTTTCACAACAGCGGCCTCTCCAAGGCAAATTCTTCCACAATGAAACAACAACGCATTTCACAGAACAGCCCAAAAGGAATCAAACAAGTTCAGTTAAACAGTAACAAGTTACAAAGCCAGAACTAACCTGGATGGAGACTTAAAAGACAAAGTTGTGGCAGGAAGAATACCAAAAAAGTTAGAGATGGTGAAAGTTCACCAATTGATCTAGCAACCTTCTGCAATTACAGAAACCCACGACATCCTCCATTCAACCTAATGTTTTCAGCCTATGTTCCGCCTGCTAAAAGGCGGCTCTGATGGAGGCATTTTAGAAGGATGCATTTCCTTAACTTTTACTTTGAACTTTTTTTTTTTTTTTGAGACAGAATCTCACTCTGTTGCCCAGGGTAGAGTACTGAGGCATCCGTCTAGTTCACAGTACCCTCAAACTCCTGGGTTCAAGAGATTGATCCTCCTACCTCAGCCTTCCACATGGCAGGGACTATAGGTACCCATGACAAAGCCCAGCTAATTTTTCTATTTTCAGCAGAGACGAAGGTCTTGCTCTTGCTCAGGCTAGTCTTCAACTCCTTAGCTCAAGTGATCCTCCCACCTAGGATTATAGGAGGGCTCACTCCTGGCCACCATACCTGGCCCAATTTTGGACATTCAATGCAACTTTAAGCAAAATTTTAAAACTATAAAAAGTCTACTTGGGAAGTGATGGCTTAGAGATTCAGCTCAGTTCAACTTTGTTGGGAAAATATTTCAGTAAATTGCTAAATGTTAATGAGGTCCTTTTCCTTCCTATCCTAGGGGAGCAGAGGCACCATTTTCTAGGACTGACCCCACACAAGGAGTGTTGACTACAAACTCTCAGAGTATCATTCAGCAACCCAGAAACTGATGGCAGCTAGAAAGACAGAGGTTGTTGTGTGCTGCTTTCTATAATAAAATTCTTTTCACCCCTGGGTTAAGTTGATTACTCAAACTCTAAAGACTCCTCCTCCCCCCATTCCAGCCTACTCGCATTTTCCTTAGGCTGATTGACTCTAGGAAAACAAGTATTGCATTATGCTTGACTCTTTGGAATGAGATCAGGTCTAGTTTCAAATTCCCTTTCAGAACAACCCCAAGGCCACAGACCATGTAAAAATCCCAGATGCCCAACAGCTCAGGAAGGCCTAAGGTATGATAAGAAAGCATTACTTAAGTAAGAATCAGTAAATGCATCTAAACCCAGACTGGCATCCTCTGAGGTCTCTTCCACAGTGTTCAGCAAGAACACGTCTGTAAACAACCCAGTTTCAGTCTCGGCTCCTCCTCCAAGGCTGAATGGCCAAGGCAGAGGCTTTAGTGCACTCTTCGGCAGTGATTTTCTCCAACTGGCACCATCTGTGCACGCCCTGCCAGACTTGCTGACAGAGCAGGCTGCGTAGACCATTACTAATCTACCAGGGTCAGCAAGGTCAGGCCTGCAACAGGACGCCTATAGATTTCAAAGGCCAGTGTTCCCTCCATGCCAGCTAATCGATCTATGTTGGAAAGCAAGCACGTTTTTATGCTTTCTTTTGAATTTTAAAGGAAAAAAAAAAAACTCATTTTGAAAGCTCTTAGTGTGGGAACTGCTTGTATATAATCAGTGTCCCGATAAGAGTTATGTCACATGAGATCCTCAGAGCATGAGGCTTACCCATTGATCCTTTGCCAAGACTGGGTAACGAGGCCAGGAGAACAATCTCCTTAGACAACAAAAGCCTTCAAAATAGCAACACCAGGAATGGACAATGTGGCTCAGGATTTGCACTCAACCGCAAAGTCCTCTTAGTTGAGTCTGCATGACAAGGGTAAATGCCAACAGCAGTCCTACCAGGTTCGTACCATGTGAGCCTGGCCAGCATCGTTGGGACCAACCAATAAAATCTTGGCAGCACTTCCCATCGACTTCAGAATTCATCCACAAGTGCTAACACCCCTATCAACTGCCTACCAAGTGTTTATCGATTGTGTTCACTCCTTTGAACTTCTGTAGTTTCTCTTACTGAGAAATAGGGAAGCACCTGAGTCTAGTACTTAGCCAGGCAGTAGGTGAGACAAGCCCAAGAGTCCCACGAAGGCAGGATCATGTTAATCTTGTCTTAAGGTGCCACCACTTAGCACAGACTTATTTGGGGCTTGTTGCAATAATCAAATTAATTGCCCTTTTAGATAATTCTGTAAATACAATTGGGGGGAGGGGTTTCAAGACCGATGATTATAATTATTTCTTAGCAGATGATATGTTATTCTAGATCTTCCAGTCAAACTATGACTCAGTCCGATAGAGCCAAAAAACTAACAGCCACAAAACTAAGACATTACTACCAGCTCCAAAGAAACTAGATCTCTTGTTTACAATAATTAAAGGTTTAATGAAATTTCCAGATAAGTGACTTCATCTTCTTCCCCTTGCTTAGATATCAGTTTCCACACTTAACAAAACCCTAACAGAGTCTAAACCGATGGTAGTGAAGAGGAATTTGTGAACTCAACTATAATCAATAATTCTTCCAACCCAGGTCATCTTCCTTATAAAACCATGAGCGAGGTTCAAAGATCTGACACGGCCACTTTGGCATAATTGGGCAGGCAGGTTTGCGTGAGTTCATATTGAGTAATTTCTTCTTTCAGTTTTTCCGAGCTGTAGGCCACTACAGATAACTCCAGGCTAACCCGGCTCCTAACATGTCTATGTTTCAGCTCCTCCCCTTGCAAGGGTGGCTCTATGTTGTCTAAAAATAAGGCTTGCAACCACTTAGATCCTCTCAAACTACTCCATATCAAAGAAGTGCTGCCGTCTCTAAAGCAGACGTTTTCTCAGCTTTCAGATTTCATATCCAGATATCACAAAACAAACCAAACACATAAAACGAATGGGAACATTTATAATGAGATCATGTTTCACATGTCCTGAGCCTTTACTCACTCATCCCGGGACGTGAGGTACACTGAAGATCTCATTCCATTAAACTTAGAAAAGGAGCATGGCTCGGCACCTGTGGCTCAATCGGCTGGGGCGCCAGCCACGTACACCTAAGGTGGCAGGTTCGAATCCCCAGCCCGGGCTTGCCAAGCAACAATGACGGCTACAACCAAAAGATGGCCGGGCGTTGTGGCGGGCGCCTGTGGTCCCAGCTGCTTGGGAGGCGGAGGCGGGAGATTCGCTTGAGCCCAGGAGTTGGAGGTTGCTATGAGCTGTGATGCCATGGCACTCTACCCAGGGGGATAGCTTGAGGCTCTGTCTCAAAAAAAAAAAAAAAGAAAAAGAAAAGGAGCACATTCATGCTGGCTTGTTTTGGCCTTTCTGAAATAGTAACATTCGATTAGGCTTCACTTCATACATTACACTTTTAAGGTAAAAGGCTTTATATGTCTTTTCCTACTTCTTGTTCTTGAAACTAGCATCTCCTTTTTCAAATAAAGACTGCCCAGCATTCAACTTCCTATCTCTCCATCAATACTGCTACAGAGAGGAAGATAAGAATCTAGACAGAAGCCGTTCTAGTGTTTTACCTGCAACTTGTCTAAACCACCAACTGACAAACACAGGCTCTGCCTTAAGCACCATAGCTACCCACGCCATAGAAAGAACTGCACAGACCTGCACCTCTCACAGCACCTCCAGCAGAGAGGCAGCTAGCAGAGTGATCAGAAGACAGGACGTCCAGATGGTAGAACAAGGAATCCTTGAGAAGGATTCACCAAGTCGAAGCAAAAGCCTCATGAGGGAAGGATCACGTTTTACAAAAATGATGGCAAAAATATGCCTACTGAACTCACGGAAAAAGACTTGAAGCCAGGGATGGTGGCTCACACCTGTAATCCTAATACTCTCAGATGCCAAGGTGGGAGGACCACCTGAGCTCAGGAGTTCAAGACCAGAGTAGGCAAAGCCAGACCCTGTCTCTACTGAAAATAGAAAAATCAGGCCTTGTGCTGGCCGCCTGTAATCCCAGCTACTTGGGAGGTTGAGGGAAAAAGATCTCTTGAACTCAGGAGTGAGGTTGCTGTGAGTTAGGCTGATGCCATGGCACTCTAGCCCAGGTGACAGGGGGAGACTCTGTTTCAAAAAAAAAAAGACTTAAACAATCAAGGATCTAAGTGGAGACGGTACAAACCCATGTTTATTAAACAGGTCAATATACCCAAAGAGAAAATCAGAATAGATATGGGGAGACAGAAGTC
The DNA here is from genome assembly GCA_963574575.1 of Galagoides demidoff. NCBI lineage: Eukaryota > Metazoa > Chordata > Mammalia > Primates > Galagidae > Galagoides > Galagoides demidoff. Next base: position 18,209 of record CAUYQV010047640.1, read on the forward strand.
CCTCCCACTTACATCAACTCATTATCTAATAAGGCCCTCATAATACCTTGAATTTTGCTTTTTTTTTTCATTTCTAAGTATTTACACTTCACCAGCCTATTACTGAAAGATAGGGTTCATACGTTTTTAATTCTCTTATCAATTCTCTATTACTAAGTATGAATAGTAAAGCACACAGTTTAATGCTAACTCTGCAATTACAGAGTTTTAAAAAAATACATGATTACATTTGCTGTAAGGGGAAAACCAACTCTCATTTTTTAAGAATATATATAAATATATATACATTTTTCGTGTCTTCATGAAAATACATAGATAAAATATTTCATACTTTCACATGAAAATATCTCTATATATTTATATCAATATATATGTATATATATTTAAGTAGATAGAGATATATATTTTCATGTGTAATTTAATATCGTAAACTTTATGGCCACCCTGTATATTAACAGAAGAAAGCGCATGGTTAATTTTATTCTCTGGCTTCCCTCACCAATTAGAGTCTGTGTATTTAAAGAATCCCAAGGAAGATTCCCACAGAAGCCTCTGAAACCAAATCTAACAGGAAGCCCCACTAAAAAGATAGGCACTATATAGGGTCCTGACGCACTAACAAGATATAATTCCTGTCCTCTCCTGGCTTCCTGCGATAAATGGGGAAAGATTTCTTAAGTCCTGACTGCGATATCTATTTAAGGAAGAGTTGCTTACAGAAGATACTGATGAAACAGCCAATCTTCCACTATAGGTGGAAGAGGATAATCTTCCACTATAAGCGGGGAGGATGATTCCCAGAGTTAAGAGTACTGAGAAACATTTTGGTTTCTGATAGAATATTGGTATAATATTAAAAACCAGTTAAGAGTGATCAAAGGCACCTACATGAAACGCTGCAGCCACTCTTTCTTCATGTCCCATTAGCATCTGCCCAAGGGCAGCCTCTGTGACAAATCAAGATGGCTTGCCCCAGGCTCTGCTCCCAGGAGCCAGACTCAAATAACAGTCAGTGTCTGATTTTGAAAACACTTAGGTCAAGGTGCCGATTTCCTTTAACATTTAATATTATTTTTGTTCTGGATTATCAGCCCCTTCTACACTGGTGTTATGACCTCACCCTAATTCTCAGGCACAAAACCAGTTAAGAACCCTCAATGGGCTGATACTAATCACCTTAAAGAAACTCCTACTGTACTATGAGGAAATGGATCACAAGACAGAAGGGATCACAGAGAAGAACAAAGATGATCGCGAAGAGACATAAAAGAGAAACAGAAACAAAATGGAAAAGGACTGCTGTCTGTACTGGGAAGTTACATGCAAAATGCCAACCTATAAGAGTGAAAGATCAATCCAGGCACTCCAACTCCTAACGCACAATCCAGAAACCACCAGGTTTGGCCATTGGACCAAATCCAATTTTATTCTAGGGGGGCTGGGCCACGTCGCTGGCTTGTACCACGGTATCACTGCACATTGCTTGACTACATATTTAAGGTACGAGGCATTGTCTCTGCCTGTAAATATTTTTAAAGAAAAACATTTATCCAGATGCTCCACCTATTTTCCCAAATACAGGTATAGCTCAATAAACAGGGCAACAGGGAATGAGTGACTTTTCTTTTTTTTTAAACAGAGTCTCAAGTTGTCACCCTTGGTAGAGTGCCATAGCATCACAGCTCACACCAACCTCACACTCTTGGGTGTAAGGGATTCTCCTGTTGCTTAGCAGGTCCAGGCTGGGTTTGAACCCACCACCCCAGGTGTATCTTGCCAGTCCCCTGCCAACTGAGCTATGGGCACTGCCGGGACCGACTGACTTTTTAAAAGAAGGCTCAGCATGGTGTGCTATCTCTAACCATTTTCCGATCACTCCAAAACTTACCATCTCCCCATTTCTACTGCCGAGTGAATAGTGTACTTTCTGTTTCATATTAGTCTTTGAAATATTAACCTTTAAATTCATAGAATTGCTGAGTCCTAACATTTCAAAAGTGAGAGAGGATCTGGAAAGAAACTAGGAAATCTTCCCTGTCACAGATGAAGGCAGCAAAGCCCAGAGAGTTAAGTGATTTGCCCAAAGTCACACAGCTGGAGACCAAATAACCAGCCAGACCAAAATGCAGAGCCTAAGCACCTTTTCTGCTAAAGTTACTTTACCTTCTCAGCCAATTTGTATTAAAAAAATGTTACCAATAAAGCCAGGCTTCTTTTTTAAAATATCTGAACTCAGACATTAAAAAAAAATTTTTTTAGTGTCTTCCAATCATTTAATGGGGTGGTTGAATGGGGTGTTTTTATAACCACCTTTCAAAGCTAAGCACATGTTGAAACTAACTGGACCACCCAAGTCAAAAATCCAGTTATGCCATTGAATGTTTATTTGGTTTGTTTCTAAATGTGTATTTAAGTGGCAAAGCATAAAGGGAAGAATTAATGATAATCGATACCAGATCTACAACCATGGGGCTCTTCGTGGGTTTACAGTATTTAGTGAAGTCAGCCCAAAAAAAAAAAAAAAAAAGGCATTCTAAAAGGAGAAAACTCTGCATAGTACTTTAAAAGCAAGTCCCCAGCCATATGCTGTGTTCAGAAAGCAGAATTATCCAAAGACCACAACACGTTCCTCGAAGACAGCGGTTCTCAACCTGTGGGTCACAACCCACAGGAACTGTATTAAAGGGTCAGGGCATTAGGAAGGCTGAGACCCACTGCTCTAAGAGACACGTGCTCAAAGGAAACTGTAGTGATCTTACAAGTGTGGGGAGGTAGCCGATGAGATTTAGTTCTTTAATACACTTTGTGCCTGTCTGATATCTTTAAAACTATGTGTCACAACTCTAGGTTCCAAGATGAAGTGCAAATTAAAAAGATCCAGAAACAACAGACCCATTTACTTACCTAAACTTACAGATGGTTCATATTCCTAAGGAATGTCTGTAATGTATTTAGAATCAGAATATAGCTTCTCATAAAAAAAAACTATTCTTAATGGCTATTAGGTTTCCAGACCAGCCTAAAGAAACATTGCTTTTTAATTCCATATATACCTGAAGTAAGAAATACTATATAGTACAGAACCTAAGTGAGAAAGAAAAACTAAGGACCTGAGGTGGTAGAGAGAAGGAAAGGGGGTCTGTAGGGACAGAAGGAATCCTGTTTCTCTTTATCCTTCTCCCAGTGCCGTCTTACCATGCAGCTAAGTCAGCCCCCTCCGCCCCTTTCTCTCCCATTCTCCTCTTTAAAACCAGCCCTCCTGAGAAAGAAGGAAGAAACAGAGGCAAACGTGTTGCAATTCCCACCTGCCCACACCTCTGATAGGCAATAAAGCCAAATGAGCAAGCAGGACCTGGCCCAGAGGGAGCTGAGTGGGAAATGAGGAGCTGCAAAAAACCTGGGAGCACCTACGCCCCAGGCTACAGGGCCACAGGCAGCCCCACTGAGTGTCTTGTTCCCATGCAAAGAGCTTTAGGGAACCAGGCACAAGCGCTGAAAAGCAATGAAAGTAAACTTGGGTTGGCCCCTTGAGGAGTTAGAAATTGCTTCTAGGAAACAGAACATTTATTCTCTAAAAATGAGTCAGGGTACAAAACTGGGCAGGGCGGTTAATGAGGCTAACATAACTCAAGTGCTAGGGCCCGGTACACATCACACAAAAAGAAATAATTTTCTATAATAGCACTCTGGACAGCTAAATCCAGTTAATTATCTTGATATGTTTTGCATTGTGTACTAGAGCAAGAATATCTTGAGGGTGACCCATCACAGCAGAAAAGCTCCAAGTTTTCAAAGCACACAGGTTGAGCAGAGCACACAGGGTGAGCAGGGCCTGGGATTTATTTGCTTGGAGTCTAGGCCTTAATAAAGCAATGAAAGTGACCACATTTTAGATAATTGCAAGTTTTAAAGTCAGCTCCTTATAGATTAAATCCATTGTACAAAATCTGCCCAGCAACTGAGAGAGGGGTCAAAGCCAATTCAGGAGAAAGGTTCTAGCTTAGAGGAGACATAGGGGAGATCTCCTGACCAGTCCCAGACAGCCTAGAACCAATGTCCTTAAAACAGAATTAAATGCACCTTAAAACTACACCCTGCATTTTCAAAAACAAATTAAGTCAAAATTAATACCATTCAATGGGCTCAAATTAGGCGCAGCTTGGGGCTTGCAAGCCCTTACAGGTGCACCACCAGGCTCTGCCCCTGCAGTCCCAGCCTCAAAGAGGGAAAGATTTCAGACAAGTTGAGGCAGAAGAGAAGTGTGCACCAGGCAGCAACAGAAAAAACCTCTCCTGGGTGATTATGATGTCCTCCAGGCGCCCAATTCCAAGACCACAAGGAGTGATGATTTACCATGTGTTGTGGGAACGGGCTCAGAACTCAGACTGACATGAGTTAATTCAACTGTAGCATTGAAATCCACATATGCACAGCCATTATATAGTCCTGTGGCTCCAGCAAATCTCCAGATAATGAGGGAAACAGTGTGACATACAGGGAAAGGCACTGGGCTGAATCAGAAGACCTAGATATTTCGTATTGACTCTGCTGGCTAATCTCAAGGGAAAGGGCAAATCGCTCTCTCTCTGGGACCAAATTTCCTCATCTGTAAAATAAAGAGCAGATGCTCTCTTCTAGCACAGGATTCTAACTGACATGGAAACTGAAATTCAAAGCCATTTATATGCCCCCACCCTGTCAGGGAGCCCGCAGGACTTTTGAGCCAGCACATTCACGGGCTTCTAATACAATGACTTAGTGCAGTGGGGTACTGGCAAGGTGCCAACCTAAGACGCACTGTCCTAAGGTCCTACCAAAATATCATCTAAAGTAAAATGAATGAAAAAAAAAGGAAAAAAAAAAACACTTCGTGGTAAAGCCCGAGCAGGTGATGAGACCCATTCGAGCTTTCCAGTCTGCCAAGAACCAAGTCTCTCTCAACATGCGGTACAGTGAGGGCTACCCAAAAAAACGTTGCTATTGGTGCAACGTGGTTGCATCAGACTTCAAGTTTATCATCACAGTGAACCCTCTGGCAGAGGACACCCAGTAAGATAACTTCATTGCACCTGGCAAGCCACTTAATAGAATGACAGCAGCCCCATTCTTCTGTGGTGCTGCTACCTGTATGTGTTACGCCTCTTCCTAATGTAGCTTTGGGGCAAGGAATAAGTCCATCTCTATATTAGGCATGGCATTTAACAAGGTGACTCAGTACCTGTTAAGCAACGAAAACATTAGTCTGCACAGAGCCTGGGGTGCGGCGTACTGAGGTGTTCCAGTTCTTCCACGGAGCCCTTTAATCTCCTGAGTCACTGACAACTGTCCCGGAATGCCCTCCCTAAAAACTTACCGCCCTACTTCCACTTTCTTCCTCTCTTTCCCCTATTTTGCCTCTACCTAGATTTGAACTTTCTACTCAGGATGAAGCACAGATGAGACACTTATTCTCTCCTCCTTTTCCACCCTCAAACCAATATGTTTGCTTCTATGTTCATCTGAATTCTGAGTCACCCATGGGGTACGGGACCTCTCATAGTGGAAGGCAGAGAAAGGAAAAAGAGTCACTGCAGATACTTTATTTTTGTACATGTCCTAAATCTATACAATTCAATTCAAATTGAACTATTCTTTTCCGAGCCAAAGGAAATGGGCAGTTAGCCAAGAGGATGACACAGCCCTAGCAATCTGGGCACAAAGAGATAGACACTCGGTGAGAGGGTACCAGGGCTTTACCACACCTCAGAAAATGCACTCAGTGGAAAATTGAGCTCCATCTGGAGAACCACTTGGTCCTGCAAAGAACTATTACAGTAAGAGCCTTCACAAGAGTATTACCTCCTCACTCCCTTATTTTCTAAACCTGAAGCAACTTTCCCCTTCTTGTTCACCAACCTATTATCCTCTCTCGGCTTCAAAAGCTAACTGCCCAAAAGCTACTTTTTCTCCATGAAGCCAATTCCTAATAGCATTCCCTAGGAGTGCTCTGCTTCCAAAACTTAAAAGGAGCCAAGAAATTTCAAGCCTCTGAGACTTAACAACTTTGTGTGGTAGGCCTGAATTGCCTCCTCTCTTTAAGTCAAACCATAATCCCCCTTTAAAATCTTGACAGTAACAGAAAAAAAGGATTATATAAATGATAAAACCTATGGTGCTGATACATGAACTCCTGGATCCACTTCTCAATTCATTTACTGACTCTGGGGAAAACATTAGGGAAGATATTTGGTCTCCACTTCTCCTTCTGTAAAGTAGCTTTTTATTAAGCCGTGTTGACATGGTGTCAGATAATGCTCACAGGCTTCCTTAAGCAAATAAAGACTATGGAAGCTCCTTCAACTCAGCAGTTACTGCCATCTCTCTGTATTACATCGCCTAGTATGCGTCTTTTATGTGTCTCAGGGAGGGAGCTGCCCTGCCCACTGTGAGAATGGAAACCCACCTCTTAGAATAAAGACATTTCCATTCGTGTCTAAAGAAGCTGTGCAATGATCACAAATAATTCATGCAAACAAATACCTGGTGCCTTGGGTCTTTTCACCTTCATGGACACTTCACATCACACACAAAGTGAAGAAGAGCCACAAATCTAACACCAGTAAAACTCTCAGAAGCCAATCACTTCACACTAGCACTTCAGGGATGAATGTGGATAGAGGATGAATATTTGATATCATAAAGACCAGAAAAGAGAACCTGTGAGACCAGCTTTACTGAGTGCTACCATTTCAGTGGGCAATTAACTTGAAATGGTTTTACTTTACTCACATCAGAGCTATCAAATTGCTGTTTTTAAGCCCTTTGTCCATCTTTAATGACATTTTGGGCAGATTCCATAATTTGGGGAGTCACTCTTGGTGATTACACTCTCAGCCGATTTGAATTTTTATTCTCAAATACAATTTGGTTTTTATCCAAGCCCCTGCCCTGGTCTTGCAAAGTTGTGCCTTGGATTCTAAACAGGAAGGGCTGGGCTCTGTTATTCTCCTCCTCTGTTATTCTCAACCTGTGGGTTGAGCCCCACGGGAACTGTATTAAAGGGTTGCGGCATTAGGAAGGTTGAAAACCACTGTTCTACGCTCTCCTCCATCATTCCCCAGGGCTCCAGTCCACACTCTGCCCACCCAGAGAAAGACAAATGTCCTGCTGCATGAGGGCCACAATTGCTGCTCTGGATAATGGTGGCTGGTGTTGACTCCTCACTGCGCAGCTCCTTGTCCCCAGGACTGCCTCAGACTCTTCCATTCACCCCTTGGCTCCCATTACTACAGCCAGCTCATAGGGTCGGTACCAAGAAGATGGCTCAGGCCCAGTTACCACTGGCAGCGCCCACGTCACCTCTGGAGATCCTGCATATCCTTGCCAAGCACCATTGGCAACACTTCTTCCTGCCATTGCTCTCCATTCTGTCCTCCCCAATCCAGAGAGGCATGGGGCAGAGGCAAGTCTACCTGCACAGACATCAAAGTCCACTGCCAGTCTTCCCCTCTCGGAAGCACCCTCGGTCCTCATGGATGAGGCTCTGGGAATTTCCCTTTCACTTCCCCTTCAAAGCTAATGAAGCGTCCTCCTTTCCCACCCTTCCCCAAAGTTCTATGAAGACTGGAAAAGGATAGGGTAGGGGTAAGGGGGGTAATTGGTGGCAAAAGAGCCAGTTTTGCATTCTTTGGGGAGATATGGGACCCCAGATGGTCATGGCTTACATCAAACTGAAGTTATCAAAGCCTCATGTTTAGCAGGAACCCGAAGACAGCTGAACAATCTAACTCGACTATTAGGAACATAATGGTATAGAATCACCAATTTATCCAGACATTTTTAAAATCATAGAAATAATGATAGGATGAACTCTTGGAGATAAGTCTTGTGCATACAAAAATTTCATTCTCAGTGACAAACAAGATACACTATATCCCTTAATTCTGCATGTTAATTATATTGATCAAATCCTTAGCATTCTTTTTTTGCAGTTTTTTTTTTTGGCCAGGGCTGGGTTTGAACCCACCACCTCCGGCATATGGGGCCACCGCCCTTTAGCACTCTTATTTATCTGTCCATTTCACTTGTCAGATACTGACCTGTATTTATTTGACTACTCCTTAAAACTGCTTTTTTGTTGATTTCTTTATGTTTCTGAATGAGATTTCATAAGTTGTGCTACTAGGTTATTCAATAAATAAAATTTCGGTATAAAAGCTTATGTTTCTGTTATTTAGAAAGATTCTTTTAACAATATCATATTATTTTGAAGCGTGAAATCTTACCTTAATGGAACAAACTTTTAACCAGAAATTATTTTAAAATAATGAATTATTCTGATTCATTTTAGTTTTTGTTTTCTTTCAGCATTTTTAATCCTATCTGAAACAAAGTACTTTTGGGGAAAAACTTTTATGTGTGGTTCAAAACATATTTAAGAGAAGGCAATATATTTGTTAATTTTCAGATTTTGAAAATCTGTCCTTAAATTATCTCACCTTGCCTTTACAATTATCCTACCTAGTACTTTTAGCTCCTTTTGAGGATGCAAACATTCATTAAGATACTACAGGGTTTAGAAGTTCTATCATAGGTATCCAATTAGGTTTGCTGAGTATGAGAAGGGATTAAACAGAAAGTTTTTCCTTTATCTCAAGATCCAAAAAAAAAAAAAAAAAACCCAAAAAAACAGAAGAATGCCCTTAATTAATCAAGTGAACTACTATTTATGTGGAAGCTAAAGATACTTGGCAGATGTCCTTCCATTAATATTTAGATTCCAAAATAGGCCCATTACAGGTCGGGCGCAGTGTCTCACGCCTGTAATCCTAGCACTCTGGGAGGCCGAGGCAGGAGGACCCTTTGAGTTCAGGTGCTGGAGACCAGACCGAGCAATAACAAGAATGGTCTCTCCTCAAAATAGAAAAACATTAGCTGAGTGTTGTGATGGGCACCTATAGTCCCAGCTACTTGGGAGGCTGAGGCAGAAGGATTGCTTAACCCAGAATGTTGAGTAGCTGGGAGCAAAGTTGACACCAGGGCTTTCTAGCCTGGGCAACAGAGTGAGACTCAGTCAAAGGAAGGAAGGGATGGAGGGAGGGGGGAAAAAAAAAAGTGCTCCTTCACATGGGCTACAACCTGGATCCCAAGAACTAATCCCTCCTTTCCCAGCATTCCAACACTATGATATTTTTAGATATATCCAAAAGTTATTCTTTGAATCACAACACTAAACAATTTTGGAGAACAATGAAATCGCTAACATTCGTACCTCACGTGGTAATTTTTAATATATAACAATATATCATCGCATTTTACCTCCTAGTATTATCCCTATTTTTAAAATAATGAAAATAAACTTCTATAAGGTGAAGTAACTTAACAACAGTGACACAGCTAGGAAGGGCCACATGTGGGACGCATACCCAGGTCTGCCCACTTTAAATCCCGTACTGTTTTCAGACTCCTTGGCACTCAGCATCCTGCCTTGTCCCCCTCCCTTCACAGCTGACAGACTTTTAACATGTACCTTATCTCATGTGATTTCCCCAGTGGCCCTATAGAAAAGACAGATGTTATGTCTCTTTTAAAAATGAAGAAACTGAAGCTCAAAACAAGTTAACTCACTTGTGAAAGGTCTTTCACTAAAATAATAGCAGAGGGGGCCCTGGAGGCCAGGCTTCCGATCTCTACTCTCAGGGAAACCCATCCCTACCGTCTGACAGACCTCTAACTTTTTGCAGTTTGAGTTCTTACCTTTTGACGCAAGAACACAAAGAAGGCAATGGGAAGGAAGAGATGTTAGTTAGGCCAGGCCTGGTCTTCAAAATTCCATGAGCTGACAATCCGCAGCCAAGTACCAACCTTTCCTGCAGCCTGGCCGGTGACAGATGGGAGCTGGGAGGAAGGGCAAGAAAGGACCAGAGCTGCTTAAACACAATACCAGGCAACACTGGAAAGGGCGACCACGAGTGTGCTAAGCCCAGGAAGAGGCAGTCGCATCTGGAAGGCAAAGAGAAGAAACTGACAGCCCTTGGCTGGAAACAGAGAGACAGTGTTGGAAGAATGTGTGCGTCCTTCCAAAATTCCTAATTTGGAACTTCAAGGTGATGGAATTAATAGGTGGGGCTCTTCCGAGGTGCTTAGGCCATAAGGGCTTCCCTTAAGAACACGATCAATGCCCTCGTATTATAAAAGAGTTTTCAGAGAGTTGCCTCCTCCTTCCATCTCTTCCACCGTGGGAGGACACAGGCACACCATCCATCCCCTCTTGCCTTTCTGCCACGTTGAGGACACAGCAACAAGGTGCCACTTTGGAAGCAGAGAATGAACCTTCACTAGATACTCAATCTGCTGATGTCTTGATCTTGGACTCCCCTGCTTCTAAGAACAGTGATGAATTTTACTGTTTATAAATAACCCCGTCTGAAGTATTTCATTATAGCAGCAGAAGCAGATGAAGACAGGGAGGAGTAGGCGGCGGGAGCTCTCAGACTCCTCTGACGACATAGCAGAGGCCCCTGTGTGTGCGCCAGCAGCGTAGAGATCCCAGGGGCTCTTGGCAGGCCTGGGAGGGCTGAAGGCAGAGGATGGAAGCTTACGTCAATCCATGGACACTGTCACCACAGCAGCCTTGACCTCAACAATACTCCCTAAGCTGGGCACAGGAATCACACCTGTAATCCTAGGACTCTGGGAGGCAAGGGTGGGTGGACTGCTTGAGCTCAAGAGTTTGACACCAGCCTGAGCCAGAGTGAGACTCCATCTCTACTAAAAGTAGAAAAAGGAGCCAGATGTTATGGCTGGCACCTGTAGTCCCAACTATTTGGGAAGTCGAGGCAGGAGGATCACTTGAGCCAGGGTTTTCAGATTGTGGTGAGCTATGCTGATGCCAGGGCACTCGAGCCTGGAATAACAGAGTGAAGACTTTGTCTCAAAAACAAACGAACAGAAAAACCCAAAGATGCTCCCTAAGTGGCCACCAGCAACCAGACTCCACTGTTTAAATGTATCATTTCCTTAAAGGGGTGGGGGAAGGAACGTGTGGATGTGCTCAAGAGCTGCATCACACATGGCTTGGACCTTAAGCAGTAGCCAAGGAAGCTGGGACTCCAGCTAGCCTGCAGGACACCACTCACCCTCCTGCTGAGATTGAGAAGGTGCCCAACGAGAAATGTCACGTTTTCACCCTAAGCCCCCTTTGGGTCGTATACTTCTCCTTTCAGATTAATACTAGGAAGCTGGGGGGAAGAGGAGGATATATCCTCCAGGCATTTGTTTTTACAGAACTTTGGCTGGTAAAGTTAGAGTTTCACTCCTCCTTTAACATGCGTCCTACACTGACTCGCTCTCTCCTCTAATCCCCTTCCTCAGCCTTTACTCCTGTGTTAATGTCATTTTTAAGTCGTATTTGTCTCCTGCACAATTTGTGAGTGAAGATCACACTTAATTTATCACTGCTTCCCACACGGAATCCTGTACATTCAACAAAGTCAAAGTCAGAATCATTATATGGTGGGGAGAAAGCAAGTTCTCTCCCCAACTTTCTCCTATTGTAAATGAGCTTCAGGTGAAAACATCAAATGGCAGATGGTGCCAAAGACCACGGTGCCCAACCACTGTCTATGGCAGGGGTCCTCAAACTTTTTAAATAGGGGGCCAGTTCACTGTCCCTCAGACCATTGGAGGGCCAGACTGTAGGCCCCGGGATGAGTCGGCTGCTAAGCAGGACAGGCAGCAGCGGCAAAAACATCCAGCAGGCCAGATAAATGTCCTAGGCAGGCCGCATGTGGCTTGCAGGCCATAGTTTGAGGATGCCTGGTCTATGGAATGGAGGTCTCAAGAGGTTAAGTTGGCAAGAGCAAAACTTATCAGAAATTCTGCAGAGTTAAATACATAGGCATTCTAGGCTGGGCGAGGTAGCTCACAGTTGTAATCCCAGCACTCTGGGAGGCCAAGGTGGGTGGTTCGCCTGAACTCAGGAGTTTGAGACCAGCCTGAGAAAGAGTGAGACCTCATCTCTACTAAAGATAGAAAAACTAGCTGAGCATTGCAGCAGGCATCTATAGTCCCAGGTACTTAGGAGGCTGAGGCAAGAGGATCACTTGAGCCCAAGAGTCTGAGGTTGCTATGAGCTACAACGCCATGGCACTCTACCAAGAGCAACAAAGTTGCTCTGACTCAAAAAAAAAAAAAAAGAAAGAAAGAAGGAAAGAAAGAAAGAAAAGAAAAGACTAATTAAATAAGATAAATAAAGACATAGGTAGGCAGCGTTGTGGCTCAGTGAGTAGGGTGCCATCCCTAGATACAGAGGGTGGCAGGTTTGGTGCCAGCCCCGGACAAACTGCAACAAAAATAGCTGGGTGTTGTGGCAGGTGCCTATAATCCCAGCTACTCGGGAGGCTGAGGCAAGAGAATCGCCTAAGCCCAAGAGCTAGAAGTTGCTGTGAGCTGTGATGCCATAGCACTCTACCGAAGGTGACGAAAGTGAGACTCTGTCTCTAAATAAATAAATAAATAAAAACATGGACATCCTAAGACCAAACCACTTTGGCTAACCCTGTGTTCCCCTCCTCTATGTCCTAAAACGTAGATATGAAGAATAAGGAAATTAAGGGTAAGCTGTAAGTGCTCAGTGAAATTGTAAGAATGACTGAAGCGTAATTTGTGTGATGCTTCACCATGAGCAAAGTGAACACCAAACTCCAGATCCAAAGACGGATTTGTACAAGCTCAGAGCAGGGTGACAGTTTCACTAGAACAGAAGAAAAGCAAGACGTAATGCCTGTCACCGTGCACCTTCATTCACCAGGCAGGATCCTCACACTCCTTCATTCTCACGGCAGACTTTGAGAAAACTAAGTTTTAGTCCCTGAGTGAACGTCAAAAATTATGTCACTTGTACTGAGTGTAAAGAACAGGCAAGGAAGAAAAACAAGACGGCTCTTCCCAGGACACCACACTGCTTGGGCTCCTTCTCCAACAAGCGTCTGCTGGTGCGGGAGCTGCGATCCCCCTTCCCCTTCCCCACTGGCGTCTTGTGTTGTCAAAAATGGCAGGTGAGCCAAAAGCCAGCCCCACAGAAGTCGTTTTCACAAGCCAAATGTCAAGTGAGAACTGGCAAGTTTGGGGCCAAATTACAAGGAAGGCAGGAGGAGACAACTCACTTGACATGTCGGCTCCAGTGGGCAGATTTGTGCAGGCCCAGGTGATGCCCCCTGGGTGTACAGAAGGTCTTTATAAATGTCCACAATGGAGCCAGGAGAAATTTCCACCTCCTGCCTTTTTAAAGATGTGTTTTAAAATATCCAAGAGCAACTCAGAGATTACTGTAAAACATATGCATGTGGGCAACTTCTATTTCCACATGCAAAGCCTAGGTTGGCTAACATTCCTGGGGCTCCAGGCTTGCCGGCAGGTGGGTAAGACATTCCTTTTTTCCCTTTGGAATGACTGACAGATATTTTCCATCATCTTCCTGGGGGTCGAGCTGCTGGGTGTTTTCCCCCTCTTCATAGTCCAATTTATGAAAATCAGCAGCAAGTTGACAGCAAGGAAAGAAGCTCCAGGTGCTGGGGGAAAGAAAGCTCATGGTAATTAGCATTTTCCCTTTGAAATACCATCATATCCCCAAAATATTACAACTCAAGTGTCCTTAATTTTCCACAGATTTTTTATTTTGCAATGTGAACAAGATCCTTAAGCTCAGAGAAGAATCATCTTATAGGAAAAAGATGAGCAATGCGGAGTACTCCGTGCAACCACTTCTGCTAGAACAGCGGCACTCAGACACACAGACAGACGTAAATACCACTCTACATTCAACAGACCCGGCTTCTGCATGGTGGCACGCAACAAAGGGTTACATACCCACCCCAAATGCTGCAGAAACCCACTGAGAAAGACTTCTGATGAGCAGGTGTTCTAGGCAGAGAAACACGTTCAGTATTTCAAAAATAGGTTTTAAACATCAATTTCTAGGTGCATATTTTAAACATACAAAAAGGGAATCTCAGGATTTTAAGAATATGAAAACCAGCCATTGATGTTACATTTTTCAGACCTAGAATAAAGCATAGACATTACTTTTTCCAATTAATATGCTATCTTGTTGTATCTTTGTGGTGCAAACATCAGATTATGTGTCGTGAGAACAAGATTTTGGATTCATTCTAAAAAGAAACCCAGAAAATTTCCAGCTGCTTTTTAAAAAAACTAACCCCAAAATATGCAGCAGACAACTCTTATCCTATACCTAATGGGTCCAGACAAGGCCAGACTAAAAGAATTTAAGGAAATGAACTGAGTACATTGTTAAATAAAACCTGTGGTTACACTGTGAGGAGATGCATCTGGTCAACCCCTTTGTAGTAGGGCTGAGACTCAGGGGAGTGAGTGACTTTCCCCATAAGAGAGTCCACACTAACTCAAGTTTCTACTCTCTAAATGTCTGCTCTTTCCACCGTTTGACATTTCCTGTGTATTAGTGACATTTTTTATTTCCATTCTGAGTAAGGTGGCTGGACTTTCTTCTTGCAGCTGACAAAGTAGCACGCAGTTGTTCTTTCACCGCTGAGCCTTATACAATACACTTGTGGACTCTTCTTCTGATGCATGGGCACACTAATATGTCTGTTAATTTTCTATCCCTGAATAATAAACTGCCACAAACTCAGTAGTTAAGCAACAGGCATGTATTAGCTCACAGTCTTTTAGGTCTGAAGTAGTACATCATGACTGGGTTCTCAGCTGAGAGTATCACAAGGCCGTAACTACATGTTGGTCAAACTGAGTTCTCATCGAGAGGCTCTGGAGAGAAAAACCCTCCCAAACTCATTCCTGTCAATAGCAGAATCCCAGTCCCTTGCAGTTGTATGACTGACTTGCTCGTTGGGTATCAGCTCCTTGGAGCCGTTCACACCCCTTGCCACGTAGCGTGCTCCATCGTCAAGCCAGCTAACATGCATCAAATCCTATCAAGCGAAGAATCTCTACCTTGTCTTCCTTCAAGCAGCAAAACAAACTCTCTACTTTTCTTTTTTTTGAGAGAATGAGTCTTGCTTTGTTGCCCTCGGTAGAATACCATGGTGTGACAGCTCACAGCAACCTCAAACTCTTCAGCTCAAGTCCTCTTGCCTCAGCCTCCCAAGTAGCTAAGACTACAGGCGCCCGCCACAACACCCAGCTATTTTAAGAGATGGGGTCTCACTCTTGCTCAGGCTAGTCTCAAATTGTGAGCTTAGGCAATCCACCCACCTCGGCCTCTCAGAGTGCTAGGATTATAGGCATGAGCCACTGCACCCAGCCAACTCTCTACTTTTAAAGGGGTAATGTGATTAGGTCAGGCTCACCTAGATATCCTCCCTAGTGGAAGGTCAACTACAGCATATAACTGATCAAGGGAGGAAACCCATCATGTTGTCAGCCCAGGGATCATTCAGGGTATGTACACAACAGGGCCCTGGCAGTGCATCTCAGGGGTCATATTAGATTTCTGCCTTCCACACAAGCTAAAAGGACATGCCCCTTTCCCCCCCAGCACTGCCAAATTAAAAAAAAAAAATCTGTCTGAAATAGGAATGATGAAGTAGCACAGACACATTTAGAAAGACCTCTCACAGAGACCAGCACATTCTCTCTCTTGAAACTGGGAAAGAGAGAGGGATTCTTTCCACTTTAATCATGATAGTAAGAGGGGTGGAAAACACAAAAACAGATTAAGGAAGGCACGTGGGGTGAAAGTAAAGCTGACAGTGTGGCACAGTGGTAGTGGGCTCTGAGGAAGCAGCTTTCACATCTGTGACATAAGACAGACTATAAGGACAAGCCTGGTCAAGCGTGTCACCTGCATACCCCTCCCTACACCTTTCGGTCAAGGCACACTCCACTAGTGTCTTTTTTTTTTTTTTTTTTTTTGAGACAGAGCCTCAAGCTATCCTCCTGGGCAGAGAGCCATGGCATCACAGCTCACAGCAACCTCCAACTCCTGGGCTCAAGCGAGTCTCCTGCCTCAGCCTCCCAAGTAGCTGGGACCATAGGCGCCTGCCACAACGCCCAGCTATTTTTTGGTTGCAGCCGTCATTATTGTTTGGTAGGCCGGGGCTGGATTCGAACCCTCCACCCTAGGTGTACATGGCTGGCGCCTTAGCCACTTGAGCCACAGGCACCAAGCCCCACTAGTGTCTTCATAGTAGTTCCACATCTATCCACTCTGAAGGCAAATGCCTGGAACATACTGAGTGCTCAATAAACATTTAGCTGGCCTGGCACATAATTCTGGCACTCAGAGAGGCTGAGGCAAGTGGGTTGCTTGAGCTCAGGAGGTTGAGACCAGCCTGAGGAAGAGTAAGACCTCATCCCTACCAAAAATAGAAAAAGTAGCCAGGTGTGGTGGCAGTCACCATAGTCCTAGTACTCAGGAGGCTGAGATAGGAGGATCACTGGAGCACAGGTTTTTGAGGGTGCTGTGAGCTATGACTCCACAGCACACTAGGCAGTGAGACTTTGCCTAAATAAAAAAATAAATAAGTAAATAAAAGCAGGGTGGCACCTGTGGCTCAAAGGAGTAGAGCACCAGTCCCATACACCAGAGGTGGCAGGTTCAAACCCAGCCCCGGCCAAAAATTGCAAAAAAAAAAAAAAGGCAAATAAACATAAATATTTATTCACAGGCACCTGAGGTTGGAGGGGAATGATGATACATGCTGATAATTCTGCTGCCTTAGTCATCTTCCCTACCCCCAACAGTAAGTACATAGCCACCAAAATCGGAAAGGGGATTGGGAACTCCCTGTTCATGACGTGCACTACCTCACTCCTTTCATTTTACCCCATCGAAATTGCCCCAATAAAGGGGTTTTCAGAATGTAGAAATCTGTAAGGACACAATGGCTTAGATGATGACAGCAACCACATTGCGGAAGCCGGAAAGCAGATCTGAGGTGAGAATGAGCACAACTCAGGCACAGACCCTAAATGAGCAGTGGAGAAAGGAGAACCATCTAAAGGCTTCTCCAAGGACCTCTGACATGGGGCTTCTCAGGGAGTTTGCTAGAAAGGCAGAATTTCAGGCCCTACTCCAGACCCACAAACCGAGAACGTGTGCTTACAAATCCCCGGGTGCATCACACGCATGTGAACTTTGAGTCGCACTCATTTTGTTCAACCGTTTTTGTTCTGGAACAAGTATCAATTTTCATGTGTTCCAGGAATTCCAAATTCAAAGAAAGTAGAGAACAATAATAGTAATTTTATTTGCCAAATGTTATGAATCCAAATGAGAAAATGTTGGGACAGAAGACACACAAATACCATGAATGAGCAGATCTAATTGGGCTTGTTTTCTTTGGGGGGGTGGGGTGGGGGGGGGTTCTGACATTAAGTACAATAATTTTACTTATCATAAAGTTTGTGCACATCTTTATTTTATGTCATGTGTTAATGGCATACATATTTGTACATTATATTGCATATATAAATACTGAAAATCATCTCAAATAACAAAATTATTTTACATGATTATACCTATGACTTGTGAGTTTTTAAAGCCTAGATTAGTAGTTTTTCCTTTCATGGTAGTTTTCTATCAAATTTTGATTATGGTAGATATATATAACATGAAATTTACCACTTTTGCCCTCTTTTAAGTATACAGTCAGTGGCATTAAGTACCTTCACACTGTTTTATTACCATCACCACTATCCATCCACAAAACTCTTCATTTTGCAGAAATGAAACTCTGTACCCAGGAAACACTAACTCTCCATTCCTCCACCCCCATCGCCAGGCAACCTCTGACCTACTTTTTGTCTCTATAACTTTGCCCTTTCTAGACATTTCATATATTATTGGAATCATACAATATTTATTCTTTCATGTCTGGTTTATTTGGCTTGGCATAATGTCCTCAAAGTCCATCCATGTTCTAGAGCGCATGTCACAGTTTCCTTTCTTTCTGAATGAGATCCCATTTCGTGTCTACACCACATTTCATTTACCCGTCCATCTACACGTGGACGTTTGCATTGCTTCCATCCTGTAACTATTTGTGAATTTGTTCTAAAATTCTTTTTCTCCATTTCTTAAAAAGCTGTCTTATGAAAATGACAGTAACTTATATTTTGGTTTCAGGAAAAATTATATATTCTTCCTGTAAACATGGGGATAGGGTTGAAGGCAAGAACTAGGAGGGAGGGAATTACTATGGCTTTGAAACTACATGTCCTTCAAGATCAAGGCAATAAAAATAATCACCTTTGCCTTCCAAGGCAATGCATATCTTCTTTTGTCTCATATGGCTGGACTAACCTCATATTCTCAGAGGTACTGAAAAAAACAATCCTCTCATTACCTACTAGGGAAAAGTACAGAGAAAGCCCATGTGAATTAGTAAAAGTACTGAATGACAGATTTTTAAAGCAAAGCAATTTTATTACTTTCAACCTATGGAAAGTTAACAAATTGTCATAGAAGCCTTAAGCTCATATTTTAATGAACACAGGAAAATCATTTATAATTACCATATCAAGTGCTGCTATAAAAATGGAGACTTCTGGAGTACTTGCAGATACTTGAAAACAGTTTAGAGTCTAGGATTCTTAACATTCCCCCACTCCCCCCCCAACCACCACTAGGACAATATTGCCTGGCTATTAACTGGCAGCACTGACAAGTGAACCAAGCAAAGATAAGCTTTAGCCCAACATTTGGGATTAATGGCTCTTGTTATATTTTAATTTACAATTAAAATTCTTTGCTATGAACCAATTTTAAAGGAGGATTGAAAACACTTGAAGGAAAAATAAAAGCAGATTTACAACTGACTGGCTATCTAGGTCTAGAAGAACACCGAGTTTGTTTATTTTCAATCAACAAAATTAGTAAGAGAAAGGAAAGGACGGAAATAATTCCACGATGACACAGCACGAGATTAGGGGAAAGAAAAAAGCGGTAACAGGACCAAGTTTTTGTCACAGAATAAGTGATCAAAGACAAAGGCAAAACAGAAAACAATGAAATATCAAAAACCCCAATAAAATCCCTCCAGCTTGATAACGTTTCATGTTGGAAGGTGGTCTATTATTCAGTCCCAGTCCTTAAACTTCAAAAGTATAGTAAGAAAGGCATGTCTGCAGCTTTGAATCAATGAGCGATAGCATAGAAACAAATCCATCCTTCCTCTTTCATTTGTTTTCCCTGAACATTTTCAAATAGACAAGTGCTAAATTCATCAAGATCATTACTTCCCCCCTGGATTTGGTGTCCTTAAAAGAGAAAGGAAAAAAAAAAGAAAAAGAAAAAGAAAAAAACCTGTTCTAATTCATGAATATTCTGCAGAGATGCAAACAAACCAGCCATTAAAATAAGCACAGAGAAAGCTCTCAGTGACACCACCTGTGCTTTATGGATATGGGCCACTTTACACCTTAAGAAACGGTGAAGGACTCACAGAGTTAAAGAGGCAGTGGGCACAGGACACAAATGTTTAAAATCCATCAATTCTTATATCTTTGTGGCTCCATCTTGGGCGCTGTGCGAAGAACAACTGGCTAATTCTAAACCGACCTGGTTCCAGGAGCTGTGCTAACTTTGATGTTATCAAAGAAGGATTGGGTCGTGGAGAAAATGAGATAGGTGAAATTGGGAAAAAAATGAAAAGAGAATCAACGGGGGGAAAATAACAAGAGAGAGCTAACAGGTTGATTGCCTGTAATTATTTTTTATCCCACTAATTTTTGTTTTTATTAAAAGGAGAAAAATTAAGTACACAAGCAACTCTTAGAAAAAATGATTATTCTGCTTAATGAGGCACATATTAAACATCTTTTAATTAACCAAAGAGGAGCATTTGTGCCTTCTACATGCTAGAGAGAGTCTAGTCTTTGGAAGTCACGTCGCCCACCCTCAGAGGGCTTGGATTCTGTTGAGGACAAAACCCACACACCTCTTCCTCCCCAAAGAGCCTCCTCTAGGATGACAGCCTCATCAGCTTCTTTACACTCCAGAGTGGCGACACTCATCCCCAAAAGCGTATCAGCTAGTCCTTCTGGGGCGGACGGTGTTGGTCATACAGTTGACCCTTGAACAATGCAGGGATTTAAGGGTGCCAACATTCCCATACAGTAAAAACTCCATGTTTAATTTTTGACTCCTATGATATTCCATTATTATTAGCCTACCATTGACCAGAAGATTTACAGATAACAGTCAATTCGCACAGCTGTTTATATATATGTGTGTGTGTGCGTGCGTGTATATGTGTGTATATATATATATATCTATATATATACTATATACTGTATTCCTACAATAAAGTAAGCTAGAGAAAAGAAAGTCATAAGGAAGAGGAAGTATTTGGGTGGCACCTGTGGTTTAGTGAGTAGGGCGCTGGCCCACATACCAAGGGTGGCGAGTTCGAACCCAGCCCCAGGCAGACTGCAAAAAAAAAAAAAAAAAA
>CAUYQV010047643.1:0-34525 GCA_963574575.1 Galagoides demidoff
CCCCCTGGGTAGAGTGCCATGGCATCACAGCTCATAGCAACCTCCAACTCCTGGGCTCAAGCGAGTCTCCTGCCTCTGCCTCCCAAGTAGCTGGGACCACAGGCGCCGGCCACAATGCCCAGCCATTTTTTGGTTGCAGCCATCATTGTTGTTTGGTGGGCCCGGGCTGGGGATTCGAACCCGCCACCTTAGGTGTACGTGGCTGAGCGCCTTAGCCGATTGAGCCACAGGCGCTGAGCCCTGATTTTCCAATTATAAAATTATATGCACATAATGCTTGGAAGAGTACAAAGGTGGAGTTCATCACCAGAAAGAAAAAAGTCATAGCACAGTCTATAGCAGAGTCTCTCTCTCTAGCATGAGCTTGTATCAGGATCACCTGCAGAGCTTGTTAATTGCAGACTGCTGTGTTTGACTCCCAGTTTCCGATTCAGGAGATCTGGGGTGGCTGGGGGAACCACACTTTGAGCATCACTACTCTAGCATGATTACATTCACACACTCCCTCCCTAGAACCTGAGGAAAGGCCAAACCTTCAGGTAGAAACAACATGCACCCAGATCATCCATGGCACTCCCTTCTCTCTCTGGGCCTCTTCCCTTTTCAGAGTGAACTATCTCCCTTGATCTAGATCTCACCGACAGCCTCCCCTGGGTAAGTCTCTGTAATGTTATGCTGACCAAGTCTCTGTCTTGGCAAAGACTCCACCCACTTTCCTTAGGGAGGAATGGGAGAAGGAGGTGAGGAAGGAGAACCCTTTCTTGCCAAAGTAATATCGAACACATCTTTTCAAACTTCACATCCAAAAGGTATGTGTGTGTGTGAGTGTGTGCGTGTGCGTGTGTGTGTGCATGTGCACGCATGTTTATTGTTGCTCAGATTTTAGGTCATGAAGTGCAGTACGGAAGTAGAGCACTCATCTGGTGCATCTGAACGGCACTAACAGAGAATGTAGGTCTCCTGTTCTAGCCAGGATGCGGACAGGAACAATGGCATAGCTTGCATATTTATTTAGGCCATGGCATCTCAGCAATGAAAAAGTTTGTGGAGTAAATGAGGAAAAGATGGAGGACTTTTCTGCTCTGTGTTTATAGCTTTCAGCTTTTCCCAAACAATCCATCTCCAACTCTCTCCATAAAGAAGGCGAGCAGCCCTCTGACACGTGCATCTTGTTGGAAGTTTTGAACTATTTATTTTGGGCTCTGGAAAACAATCTAGTTCTCTGCCACTGAGGCTGTCAGGTGGTAACAGAGTGCCTGAGCACATTCAATTGTTTATGAGGCTTTCTCTGAAATCCTCAGCCCTTTCCTACAATGGGAAAAGCAATGAAAAATCTCTTAGCAGCAACCCAGAGGGGCTCATCTGTCCTCAGCCATCCCGATGTTACTGCTTGTTTAGGATTTATCATGTTGCTCAGCTGGTCTCTTTCTATCCCTGGCTGGTCAGTCACACCTGGAGTGTTACATTCAATTACAGGAAGGAACTTGGAGAGGAGAACGGCCCATATGGTGAAGAACTTTAAATTATGCCTTAGGAGAAAAGACAGAAGGAACTTGGAAGGCATTATCTAGAGGAGGCTACTTAAGAGAACACTACCCCTTGCCTTGAAATAGCCAAATAGCTATCGGGGAGAAGCAACTTGAACTTGTTTCCTGGGGTAGTAAAGGGAAGACTTCTAAGTTGTTCAGTTATTTGCCCGGGTTTTCTCCTCTATCATTCATCTCACATTAGTAATCCTTGGAGACTTTTTTCCATCTTACCTCTCTCTCTAGGCAATCTTATTTTTTTCTTATGGCTTTAAATATCATCCTTAGGCTGATGACTCCCAACCGCATATCGCTAGCCCAGCTCCCTTTCTAAAATGTAAACGTGTATTTTCAGCTGCCTGCTCACATCCCCGCTTGCTATCTCCCTGACACCTCCAACTGAACATGTGTAAAAGTGAACTCTTAATCTGTCCCCCTAACCCAAATCTCACCCTCCCCCAGTCTTCCCCACCTCAGTAAATGGTACCAGCCTCTATCCACTTGCCAAGTCAGGAATCTTGGAGTCATTTTTGGCACTCCCTTGTCATTTACACCTCACATCCGTCACCCAGTTCTGTCTATTCTGCCTCCAAAATAGGCACTGAGCTCTTCTACTTACTTCTCTCCACCTTCACACCCACCATCCTCATTCGAGCCACTGCCATCTCTCACGGGGTCTCTGACAATTGCTATCTAGCCAGTCTTCCTCCCTCCATCTGGTCTGCCACCCTCCTGCACACCCGCCAGAGAGACATCTGACTGTGTCATCCCTGTGCTTATAATCCTTCATTGGTGTCTGTCATTGTTGGAATAAAGCCCAGGCTCACTCTGACCCCTGTCACTCATCTGCACTTGAGCCGTGCTGGCCTTTTCCAGCCCCTCTGACGTGTTCAGCTCTTCCCCAACATCTCCACTCTGGCTTGCTTTCCCTCAGTGCCTCCCTCAGTCCTTTAGTTCTCACGTTACATGCCACGTGTTCACAGAAGCCATTACTTTAGTTATCTTTTGCTGTCATACAAACCATCCCAAAACTCAGTGCCTTAGAAAGACATTCATCTTATTATTTCTCATGCTTTTGTGAGTTGCATGGGGCTTAGCTGGATGGATCTTCTGCTGGTCTTGCTTGGGCCTCTCTCAAGTGGTTGCAGTGAAATGGCAGCTGGGGCTGAAACATTCCAGGGAGCATCACTCACCTGTCTGGCAGCTTGGCAGGAATATCTCACCTGGGACACTGGGATGGCTGGGCCTCTCTATGGTGTTCTGGGGCTCACTCCCACCGTGAGACCTCCCTATATTGTCTCTCCAGCAGGATGGCTAGACTGATTTGAGCTTGGAATGATCCCATTAAAAGCCTTGTGGCTCATTCCTGTAATCCTAGCACGCTGGAAGGCCAAGGCAGGTGGAATGCTTGAACTTAGGAGTTTGAGACCAGCCTGAACAAGAGTGAGACCCCATCTGTACTAAAAATAGAAAAACTAGCCAGGCTTCATGGTGGGAACCTGTAGTCTCAGCCACTCAGGAGTCTGAGGCAACAGGATCTCTTGCCCAAGAATTTGAGGTTGCTGTGAGCTATAATGATGCCACGCACTCTCCCCAGGGCAACAGTGAGACAGTGACTCAAAAAAAAAAAAAAAAGTCTTGTTGGGCTAGAGAGCTGTGGATATATATATTTGTTAGTATGGATAATGGTTCCCGGGAGTGATGATGGAGTAGGGTGGAAAAGAATGGGACTTTGGACTTCAAAGTTCAAATCCCATTTCTACCATATATACACTGGTTATTAACAATAGAAATAGATTCTGGCTAGCTTTAAGCAAAAAAAGGGGATTTTTTGGAATGTATTAGTCAGGATTCTTCAGAGAAACAGAACCCATAGGATATAGACCTATATATAGAAAGAGATTTATTATGAGAGATTGGCTCACACACATATGAAGGCGAAGAAATCACATGATCTTCCCTCTGCAAGGTGGAGTTCCAGGAAAGCTAATAGTGTATTTCCCATTCAAATTCAAAGGCCAGAGAACTAGGTGGTTGTGTGTGTGGGGAGGGGAGAGAGTGGGTTTACTGTGTAAATACTTGTCCAAGTCAAAAAGCCCAAGAACCAGAAGCACTGATGTCCCAGAGCAGGAGAACATGCATGTCTCAACTTAAGCAGAGAGAAAACACCCCCTATTTCTACCTTTTTATTCTATGAGAGCCCTCAACAGATTTGATAATGACTGCCAGCATTGGTGAGGGCCATCTTCTTCAGTCTGTCTACCAATTCAAATGCTAATCTCTTCTGGAAACAGACACACCCAGAGATGATATTTTACCAGTTAACTAGGCATCTCCTAGCCCAGTCAAGTTGACTTATTAAAATTAGCCATCACAGATCACATGGAAGGGTTGACAACCACAACTCAAAAGTCGGAGTCAGTGTGTTTTTCTCCAGAGTGTTGCTGTTAACCTGTCTCAACCTCAATGATTTCTTATCTTCATGCCTCTTATTCTTTAGCTTCAAGTCTCCCATCTCCATCTCTCTCAAGATTCTATTTGAGCCAGTTTCATCCAAGGGTCAAATTCCTTGGTTGACCAACCAGCCTAAGGCCAGGAGGGATACAGTCACATGGTACAGGCCAGGCTGCAAGGGGCTCCCGGACAATGGTGTACACAGCCAGAAAAGGGGAATCAGTGTGAGGCGGCTGGAGAAGTTGCCAAGACAGGGCAACTACACTAGGTCAAGTTACTGGTAAACCTTAGTTTTCCTCATAAGGTAAGATCATCTACTTCTCAAAGTTGTCGTAAACATTAATCAAAGTAAGTCAAAAAGTACCAAACACATAGTAAACACTAAATTTATGGTGTCATTATTCTTTTTGTTGTTGTTTTATTTTGTTTTGTTTTTTGAGACAGAGTCTCACTCTGTCACCCAGGCTAGTGTGCCATGTCCTCAAGCTAGGTCACAGCAACCTCATACTCCTGGGCTCAAGTGACCCTCTTACTTCAGTCTCCCAAGCAGCTGGGACTATAGGCACCTAGCACAAAGCCAGGTTAGTTTTTCTAATTTTAGTAGAGATGGGGGGTCTCACTCTTCTCAGGCTGGTCTCAAACTCCTGAGCTCAAGCAATCCACCAGCCTCAGCCTCCCAGAGTGTTAGAATTAGAGGTATGAGCCATTGTATCCAGCTACATTAATGTTTTTAAAACAGTTTTAACACTAGTGAAGAAATGAATTTGGAGCAATAGCTCCAAAATATCATCACAATCTTAAAAAAAGTTTTCAGGCTCATCTGATACTTGCCTTGTTCCATCCCTGGAAGCAGCCATTTCTCCAAGATGTCCTCATTTATTTTATTAAAAAATGGTATTCAGGCTCCAAGACCTAGTCCCTAGGAAGCTTGCTGCTCTTAAAACATCAGTTCTC
This sequence comes from Galagoides demidoff, assembly GCA_963574575.1. Lineage (NCBI taxonomy): Eukaryota > Metazoa > Chordata > Mammalia > Primates > Galagidae > Galagoides > Galagoides demidoff. Next base: position 4,935 of record CAUYQV010047643.1, read on the forward strand.
CCCAAGCTCTCAGGAAACAGGGCTGGGAAACACACACATACATACATATCCATTTATATCGATGTTTATTTCACTACATATAGAAAATCATGAATTCACATTAATACCTTAATTCCAATCCAACGCCATAGGTTTCATTCTGCGTTTCTCCCTTGTCATAATTTCCTGATTTTCATGGCTGTATTGTGATTATGAAAGAGAATGTTCTCACTTGAAAGAAATATACACTAAAGCAGGCATCCTCAAACTACGGCCTGTGGGCCACATGCAGCCCCTCTAGGACATTTATCCAGCCCGCTGGGTGTTTTTGCTGCTGCTGCCTGTCCTGTTTAGCAGCTGACTTGTCCCAGGGCCTGCAGTCCGGCCCTCCAGGGGTCTGAGGGACAGTGAACTGGCCCCCTGTTTAAAAAGTTTGAGGACCCCTGCACTAAAGTATTTACCCGGTCATGAGGCATAAAGTCACCAATTTATTCCCAAAGGATTCAGGGGGAAAGAATTCTTTGAGTCATCTCTTCCATAAGTTTGAGATTTTTGAAAATAAAATTAAAAACAAACGTTATTCTGGAGGCTGAGACACGAGGATTCCTGGAATCCAAGAGTTCAGGCTGCTGTGATTGCAGCACTGCACTGCAGCCTGGGTGACAAAGTGAGACCCTGTCACTAACAAAAGTAAAAAAAGAAAGAAAAAAATTAAAAACAAACTAAACCTACAAGGCATCACCTCATAGATGGATCATTTCCTTATGTGAGCAGGTGAATTACTAAAGGGCGAAATGTTGGATCAAAGGGCCTGTGCGTTTGTAATTTTAATGGATGTTGCCCAAATTGCCCTCCATAGGTGTTTTACCAACTTATATACCCCCCACCTGGAGTGAATGAGAACACCTACCTTCTCCAAAATACTGTTTTATCAAACTTTAACTCTTAAAAATAATTCATTTTGTGAAAACTGTTCTCTTGGGTAGTTCTAATTTGCATTTCTCTTGTTCTGAGTGAATTTGAGCTTTTTTTCCAGAGACTTAGTGTTTTTCTTGCTGGTGCACAATCTTTACCCATATTTGTGTTGGTTTATTATTATTACAATTATTATTTGTAGAGACAGAGTCTCACTTTGTTGCCCTCGGTGGAGTGTCACGGCATCACACTGCTCACAGCAACCTCCAACTCCTGGGCTTAGGAGATTCTCCTGCCTCAGCCTTCTGAGTAGCTGGGACTATAGGTACCTGCCACAGCGCCGGCTATTTTTCTGTTGCAGTTTGGCTAGGGTGGGTTTGAACCTGCCACCCTTGGGATATGGGGCCGGTGCCTTACCCACTGAGCCACAGGCATTGCCCTGTTGGTTTATTATTATCTTGTTATCATTATTGATTTAGAATCTCTAGATATGAGGGCAATTAGCCCTATATGGGTAGCAAATATTTTTGCCAGTTTGTCACTTGTCTTTTTATTTTTTTGAAGGTAATTTTTTTTTTTTTTTGAGACAGAGCCTCAAGCTGTCACCCTGGGTAGAGTGCTGTGGTATCACAGCTCACAGCAACCTCTAACTCCTGGGCTCAAGCAAGTCTCCTGCCTCTGCCTCCCAAGTAGGTGGTACTACAGGTGCCTACAACAATGCCCAGCTATTTTTTGGTTGCAGCCATCATTGTTGTTTGGCAGACCCAGGCTGATTTCGAACCTGCCGGCTCAGGTGTATGTGGCTGGTGCCTTAGCTGCTTGAGCCACAGGCGCCGAGCCATTTGAAGGTAATTTTGGCATGGAGATAGTCTTTATTATGTAGTCACACTTATCATTCTTTTATTTTCTAGCTTTCCAGGTTTCATTTTACACTGACGAAGGATTATTTAAAAATTGCTTATATGTGGTTTCTTCTAGTACATGTTTTAAAATTTTATTTATTTAAACATTCAGATACTGGACACATATAAAATTTCTACTAATCCAGATAATTAGTGACATTGAGGTTTTTTATATGTATTTGCCATACGAAAAGTTTCTTTTAAGTCTTTTGCCTACTTTTTAATGGGGTGTTTGATTTTTTCCTTGCTAATTGGCTTGAGTTCTTTGTAGATTCTGGTTGTTAGCCCTTTATCAGATGTACACAAACTAGGCAAATATTTTTTTCCCATTCTGTAGATTGTCTGTTTGCTATATTAATTGTTTCCTTGGCTGTACAGAAGCATTTTAATGTAATCAAGTCTCATTTATTTATTTTTGTTGGTGTTGTGATTGCCATTGGGATCTTCTTCATAAATGGTCAGGCTCACTAATCATCAGGGAAATGTGAATCAAAACCACAATACGATATCATCTAACCTCAGTGAGAATGACTTTCATCAAAAAATCCCCAAACATAGGCTGGGCACCATGGCTCATGCCTATAATCCTAGCACTCTGGGAAAGCAAGGCAAGTGGACTGCCTGAGCTCAGGAATTTGAAACCAGCCTGAGCAAGAGCAAGACCCCTGTCTTTAAAATAGTTGGGTGTTGTGGCAGGTTCCTATAGTCCCAGCTACTTGGGAGACCAAGGCAAAAGGATTGCTTGAGCCCAACGTTTGAGGTTGCAATGAGCTATGATGCCATGGCACTCTACTGAGGGCAACGAAGTAAGACTGTCTCAAAAGAAAAAAAAGTCTGGAAACAATAGATGCTAGTGTAGATGCAGAGAGATAGGAACACTGATACACTATTGGTGGGACTGAAAACTAGTCCTAATCTCTATGGGAAACAATATTGAGATTCCTTAAAGAAGTAAAAGTAGACCTACCATTTGATCCAGGAACCCTGCTACTGTGTATTTACCCAAGGGAAAAGAGGTCATTTTATCAAAAAGACACTTGTATTCAAATGTTTATTGCATCTCAATTCACAATTGTGAAGATGTGGAATAAATCCAAGTGCCCATGAATTAATGAGTAGATTAACAAAACTTGGTGTTAGGCCTGGTGCAGTGGTTCACATCTATCATCCTAATACTCTAGAAGGCTGAGGCAGGGGGATCACTTGAGCTCAGGAGGTTGAGACCAGCCTGAACAAGAACAAGACTCCACCTCCACTAAAAATACAAAAATTAGCTAGGCATGGTGGCACATGCCTGTAGTTCTAGCTACTGGGGAGGCTGAGGCAGGAGGATTGCTTGAACACAGGAGTTTGAGGTTTCTGTGAATTAGGCTGATGCTACAGCTCTAGCCTGAGCAATAGAGTGAGACACTGTCTCAAAACAAAACAAAAAAGGCCGGGCATGGTGGCTCATACCTATAATCCTAGGAGGCTGAGGCTAGTGGATTGCTTGAGCTCAGGAGTTCAAGACCAGCCTGAAAATGAGTGAGACCCCCAACTCTACTAAAAATAGAAAAACTAGCTGGATGAGTGGTGCACACCTGTAGTCCCAGCTACTCAGGATGCTGAGGCAAGAGGATTGCCCAAGCCCAAGAGTTTGAGGTTGCTGTGAGCTAGGCTGATGCCATGGCACTTTACCCAAGGTGACAGAGTGAGACTCTGTCTCAAATAACAACAACAACAAAAACAACCCCCAAACCCCAAAATGTGGTCTGTGTACACACACACACACACACACACACACACACACACACACATACATATGCACGTTATAGAATACTACTCAGCCACGAAGAAAGATGAGTTAATCCCTTTGCAACAGTTTGGATGGAACTAGAGACGATTACCATAAGTGACGTATGGAAAGAATAGAAAAACAAACACCACATGTTCTCACTATTAAATTGGAACTAACCGATCAGCATTCATGTGCACAGATGGAAGTAAAACTCAATGGAAATCAAGCAGGTGGCAGGGGAGAGAAAGGGATGGGTGAAATCATACCTAACGGGTAGAATGAACACTATCTGGGGGCACACTTACAACCCTAACTCAAGAAGCAGTACAAAAGCAATCCATGCAACTAAAACGTTGGTACTCCTGTAATATTCTAAAATTAAAAACAGATTTATACTCGTCCGATTTCACTTTTTTTTTTTTTTTTACCTTCTAGCAACCTTATTTATTGAATAATTCCTTTTTCCTGTCTATTTTGAAATGCTGCCTTTACTGTACACTCAATTCCCGTGACTACTGCATTTGGGGCTACTTCGGAGACTTCTGGGCTACAAATCAATCTCTCTTTCTCTTTGTTCTCACCTACGTCTCTGGCCACCCCTTCTTACCTCCTTTTGTGGTTTCTCCTCCCCGCCCCCTTTCTTGCAGCATCCTCTCCCATTCAGCTGATTACACCAGCCTTCATGGTTTCCATACCAGCTGTGTGTTTAAGGTATGTATGGTGTTTATATCTCTACCTGGCCCTGTCACCTGAATTCCAGACTTCTAGGGCAACTGTCCCCTCAGTGGCTCCACTTGGAAACTTAATCTGCATTTCAAAAATAACATTTCCAAATCCAAACCTGATCCTCCCCAGAACCTGCTGCTCCTACAACATTCCACTTGAGAAACAGCAGCTCTGTTTTTTTGTAGCTCCAGTCAGAACTCTTCAAGTCTTGCCTCCTTTTCTATCCTCTGCATCTACTCTTTCAAGTCCTGTCTGCTTTGCTCCCTGGTAGATCAGAATTCAGCCAGCTCCCCAATCTCCACCCCTTTCTGTCACCTGTCTCTGCCCTGGGGTATGGCAGTAGATTTCTGTGGTGGCCCTGATCACAGCCACCAACCCCGTGGTTCATTCTCCCATTTTAAAGTTGCAAACCAATCGGGGGGGGGGGGTCAAGGACATGTGAAAACAAACCGTCCCTCCCTCCTCCATTGCTATATGACTGTTACATGTAAATCAGATCATGTCCTCCTCTGCTCAAAGCCTTGCAGTGGTTCCCAGAGACCCCTCCATAAGGGCCCCCAATGGTCTACCTGACCTGGCCCCAGCTAACTCTTTTAGACCTTAACCTTCTTCCATGCATCCACTCTCTTCCTGAGCTCCAACAACCCTAATCCTCCTTCTGTTCCTTGAATATACCAGGAGTACCTCTGCCTTAGGGCCTTTGCTGTCTCTACTACTTACAGGGCTCTTTCCCTAGCTACACAGATGGGTCTCCCCTTCATCTTCTTCAGATCTATATTCCAATGCACCTTCTTTGAACAACTCTAAATAAACTTGTAGACTTATGACACTCACATAAACTTTATACTTACATAGACAGAAGTTTGTCAAATACAACATTTGGCCATACATTAAAAAATAAGCAGCATAAATCAGCTAAAGTAGTCCTAAAATTTCTTAATATTTAGAGTTGTCTCTTCTAAATCATATTTTGATTCTGACCATTGATGTTCTTGCTTTTCCTAACATTGTCCTCTGTGCCTTCAAGGGTCCTAATTTGATGATGCAGCATTTCTTAAAAGACTACCCCACTGTCACCTCCAGGATTTCTTCCAATTTGCTGATAATCTTGCTCATGCTGCTGTTTATGGACAGGCGATGACACCTACACCCTGACTGCCAAGCAGGATTGCAAGAAATATTGTAATTTCAGAGATTTTTTCCCCCCCATTAGCCACTAGGTAACCAGGTAAATTTCAGAGAAGCTAAATTGTAAAAACAACAAGAAACAGAAAACATAATCCATGAATGATGATACTATCCTATAGGGTTAATATCCCTTGCTTGCTCTTCTTTTCCAATTTTTTTTTTCTAGCTATTCTTGCCAATTTTTCTTCTATGAGTAAAGTCAGGAAATCTTATTTACACAAATGGGTGACATTAAATGGTAAACAAATGGATGATGATAGCAAATAGCAGCACAAGCAGAACCAGGCCTAATCACTTTGTTAATTCATATATCAATTTTAAGTGCCTTCTGCCTCAATGCAGAATTAAATACCTGGCAGTTCCTTCCATCCCATGCTCTTGGCAGACATTGCTAATCTATCAAGGTTCTATTTTTCACTGATACCAGAGGAGGCCTCAGGCACTTTCTCAGTGCAGCATTCCAGGTGGCCATTACCAATCTTATAGAACTGGTACATTGGATTAAATCCTCCCATGTCAACAGTCACCCAAGGCATTTGAAGAAGAAAGGCAGAAAAGTCAAGATCTGTTATTAGTTCTTCACTAAGGCAGGGTGCACACTCTAACCATTACTACCCCTTCTTTGGATTGGGTATTTAAAGACTTCCCCCCCTACTGTAAACACATAGAGTCAGGCCAGCTGACTCCAGGTCCCTGGATCAGACTTTTCTCCTAAGTAGAGTCACAGACAGCTCCTCTTCAGGAAAGCTGAGAGGCCAGCAGGTATTTTAAGTTTCACAGTGTTCTCCTTTCCCACCTAAAGGTACCCAGCTACTTCCATGTAGGTTCCTGGATTCACACTGAAGTAAATGACTGAAGCCCAGTCAGCCTTCCCAGGGGCCCAACACCTTATTTTGAGCAGTGCTGTAGGCTCTCACCAGATAGGTCTGTGCTTGGGTGTGGTGATGCTGGTTCAGGGACCAGAGGAACAAGGTGCTAAGTGTACCCATTTGCTCAGGCTGCTGCACCAAAATACCAGTCTGGTGGCTTAAACAACAGAAATTTATTTCTCACAGTTATGGAGGCTAGAAGTCCAGGATCAAGGGGCTGCAAGGTAATATTAATTATGAGTCCTCTTCACTTAACCTGTAGGCAGCTACCATCTCGCTGTGTACTCACCCGACATCTTCCTTGGGCAAGGGAGGAGATGGAGTGAGCACTCTGCTCTCCTCTTATAAAAACCTAAATCCCATCAGATCAGAGCCTAACTATGGGATTAGGGCCTCAACATATGGGTCCCACTGGGGAGACGCAAAGTTAAGTCCATGACAGTAAGGAACAGAACACAGGGGAAACGTCCTGCTTTGTTAGGTCACTGAGTACCAAATGGGGCCTGTCCTCAACACCTGCAACCAATCTGGAAGATTTATCAGTAACTAAGGCCAGCAATGTTGTGCTGCTGGCAGGAAAGATCCATTGTCTAATTATGGACCTCAGCATCTGAGAATGATGGGGAGAAGCCAGTTTTCAATTCATTTTAGCAGAGCTTCTCTCTGTGGCAATTCCAGCCAATTAAGCCGACTCTGCGGGTTCCAGGCAGAGAAGGCTTTGTGTGTGGGCTATATTTAGTGCCCAGGTGGCAGGTGGACATCTGCCATGCTGAGCCCAGCACTACTGTGCTCACCACTGCAGCATGTCAGGGTGACTTCCAAGGGCTTGTGTGACAGCACGGAGGCTCCCAGGGCCAGGTACCTCCTCCCTGCCCTGGATGGCTTTGGAAAAGCTGTCTCAGGTGGCACTGTGCCTCTTATGGGCATTATGCCCTGGGCTTACTGGCTTTTTAAAGATACATGGAAATGCTATGGTTTGAATGCATCCCCCTCAAAGGAATATGTTGGAAACTTAATGCCCAGTGCAACAGTGTTGGGAGGTGGGGCATAAGGGGATGTGTTTAGATGAGGGCTCTGCCTCATGGATAGATTAATGCTGGCTATAAAAACAATTTGAGACAGGGAATTCACTCTCTTGCTCTCTCTCACCCTTCTACCTTTACCAGGATGTTAAGGTAAGAACATCTAGATACAGACCTTGGGTCTTGGACTTCTTAGCTTTTTGAACTGTAAGACTAAGGGCTGGGTGTGGTGGCTTATGCCTGTAAATCCCAGCACTTTGGGAGGCTGAAGCAGGTGGATTGCCTGAGCTTAGTAGTTCAAGACCAGCCAGAGCAACAGCAAAACCTGGTCTCTAAAAAATAGCCAGTGTTGTGACTGGTGCCTGTAGTCCCTGCTACTAAGGAGAATGAGGCAAGAAGATTGCTTGAGCCCAAGAGTTTAAGGTTGCTGTGAGCTGTGATGCCACATCACTGTACCCAGGGCCACAAAGTGCAACTTTGTCTCAAAAAAAAAAAAAAAAAGAACTGAGAGATGGGGTGGTGCCTGTGGCTCAAAGAAGTATGGCACCAACCCATATACTGGAGGTGGTGGGTTCAAATTCAGCCCCCACCCAAAACAACAACAACAACAAAAAAAACAAGAACTGAGAGATGATAAAATTTCTGTGTTTTTTTTTTTTTGTTTTTGTTGTTGTTGTTGTTGTTGTTGTTGTGGTAGTGGTAGTTTGGCTGGGGCCAGGTTCAAACCTTCCATGCTTGGTGTATGGGGCCGGCACCCTACTCAGTGAGCCACAGGTGCTGCCCATTTCTGTTTAATATAAACTGCCCAATCTCAGGTTTTCTATCATAGCAGCAAAAACATACTAAAACAAGAAAACATTTTAAAACAAAATTGAAAATGTATTGGCTTCAAGAGACAAAAATTTCTAAATTGAAATTGCTAAATTTTTTTTATTTAAGACAGAGTCTCACTATGTCATCCTCGGTAGAGTGCATATCATCACAGCTCACAGCAACCTCAAACTCTTGGGCTTAAGCAATTCTCTTGCCTCAGCCTCCCAAGTAGGCATCCATCACAACGCCCAGCTCTTTTTTTTTTGTTGTAATTGTCATTGTTGTTTGGCAGGCCTGGGCTGGATTCGAACCTGCCAGCCTCAGTGTATGTGGCTGGTGCCCTAGCTACTGAGCTACAGGCACCGAGCCTGAAATTACTAAATGTTAATTAAACGTCCATAAAATATCAATGGTTACCTACAATTCAAGATGTTATGTAACTATAGAGTTATTGTATAATATAGTAGTATTTATATTGCTATATTATAAAGAACAATATGAATAATTTACTTTAAAAAGCCAAAAAGTATAAAAGTCTTTTCAAATTTTCTAGAGCAAAGAGATATAGTTAATATGGGCAAAGGGTATTTTTCATCTTTAGTATGATGTGGGAGGCCCTGGCCCAGGGATATCTTCTGATGACCACAAAGACTGCAGCCCTCAGACAAGGCCTGGTTCCTGTCCCACCTGCTGCCATGTTTTTTTGTTTGTTTGTTTGGTTTTTGCAGTTTTTGGCCGGGGCTAGGTTTGAACCCACCACCTCTGGTATATGGGGCCAGCGTCCTACTCCTTTAGCCACAGGTGCTGCCCTGCTGCTGCCATGTTTTGAAGGACACTCAGCTTGGCCCATTATGATCTGGGAGTCACCTGGGCTCAAGGCTCCACAGCAGAACATTGCACAGTGTCATCCAGGAACCATCTTTAATATCAGATGCGTTTCTTAAAAATATAATATCCTAGGCATTGGGGGAATACTGGATCAGATTATCTCGAAGCAGGCCCCAAGAAGTGTACTTTTAATAAGCTCCCTGGTAACTCTGATACACAATAAGCTATGCAAATCGGAGCTCTAAGGGATCTGCTTCCTGCTTGGCAAAGACCTGAGAAGAGATGATGAAAACTCAGCCTCAGGGTATGAAACCAGGACACTCCAAGGTTCCATGGCAGAGGGCTGGCGCCAAACTCAGGATCCAGGGAAGAGGTCCAAAACTGGATGAAACATTAGGTAAAGCCACAGACATGGCTTGTGTCCTTTGGGCTCCTGAATTCTCCTACTTGCCAGTCCAGAGGGCTCAGTGCTTAGGGTTCAGGCTAATGGCAGGAGCTCTATGGAATTAGATTAAATAGCCACTGCAGGATCAAAGGGATAGATGTGAGGGATGTTGATGGGGAGGGAAGATATGTACTCATTTATTCAGTGTGCATTCACTCATCCAATATTAATTAAGCACCTACTCTGCCCCAGGCATTGGCTAGGCCCTGGCCATATAGCAGTAGGCAAAAATGGATATTCTCACCTGCCTTGTGAGGCAAACAGAGAACTTGCACAGTTGGTGGGCAGGTGATGACAGGCCTGCTCGGAACCAGTAGATATTGCTGGGAAGTGAAGGTGGGGTCATTTGCCACAGAAAAGGATCTGTCTTAGTCTTTTTTGTGCTCCTATACCAGAATATTTGAGTCCAAGTAATGTATAAAGATGATATTTATGACTTAAAGTTCTGGGGTCTAGGAAGTCCAAAGTCAAGAGGCTCATATTTGGCAACAGGTTTTTTTCTGCATTGTAACATGGTAAAAGGCACGACACGGACCAGAGTGGCAGCAAGAGAGAAAGAGAGAGACAGAGCAAAGAAAAAATGAGGAGAGGAGGGGAAGGAGGGGGAGGAAGGAGAGGGGAGGGAACGAGAGAAGGGAGAGGAGGAGGGGAGGTAGAGAGAGAAGGGAGAAGGAGGAGAGGGGCGCGAAATCACGGGGGACGAGAGAGAAAGGGAAAAGGGAGGGAGAAGAGAGGGAGGAGAGATGGAGAGAAGAAGGGAGCCAAACTTATCCTTTCATCTGGTTTCTGATTCTGATTTCATCAGAAATCCACTTCCATGATACCTAACCCACTCCCATGATAATGACATTAATCCATTCATAAAAGCAGAGGTCTCTGAGCAAAAAAATAAAAAATAAAAAAGACTAATTCTCACACAAACTGAATTTAATTTTGATCAACGTATGTTACTTAAACATCAATTTTTAATTCAGCATGTCAATATGTTGTTCATCATATTGCATCCTTATTTATCAGTGAAATATGTCTGTAATTTCCCCCTTATAGTAATATATTTTTTCTAATTTTACTATCAGGGGTATCCAGACTAAGTAGAATGATTTTGAAGTATTTCTATTTCTACTGTTTAGAAGACTTGGCGTGATCTGCTTTTTTTTTTTTAGAAGTTATTTTTTACTTTTATTTGTATATATTAGTCATCTTTTTTTTTAGACTTTAGTAAAAACATAATAAGAAAAAAATTTGTTTGCTATTTGTATTTTGTCTTGTGTATTCTGTAACAAACAAGTAGTAAATGATTATGTATTCAAAAAAATTTACACAGCTCTTATTAAAGCTATAGTGATAGGTACTTTCTATTTTGGTTGCTAATACAATGCTATTTTTCTTTTTCTAATATTATTTTGTAATTCTTTTTTACATAGGAATATAATTGATTTTGTATAGTTATTTTGAAGTTAACTACATTGCTGAATTTTTCTATTGTTTTTGGTAACTTGCAAATAACTTGGTAACTCAGAAGTAATGAAATTTGTATTTTTTTAACAAACCATTGAGATTTTTAAGTTATCATAATTGTATTAGCTAGGATCTTCAACTTTACTAGAAGTGGTGGTAATGAGTACACTTATCTCATAATTGATTTGTAGATAATGCTTTCGTTTCCTCACAAAATTGATATATTTGTCCCAATGTTATCTTCAATGATTATGTCAATGTTTTGCCTATAGTTGATGTTCTGTAAATATTCATGGAATAAAGGAAGCTGAAATAAAAAAAAAAATTAAACAAAACAAAACAAAACAAAAAAAGCAGAGGTCTCATGACTCGAGCCCCTCTAAGAGGTTCTACTTCTCAATACTGTTCATTTTTTCTAATTTTTTCATTTATTTTTTATTTGTGTATATTCATGGAGTACAATGAATATTCATTGTGGTAAAGTCATGGCCTTCTGTGCATCCATCACTGGAGTAACGTGCATTGCACCTACCAAGCAATCTTTCATCATCTAACCCCCCTCTGAGTCTTTCCATTTCCCATTGTTCCATACTTTGCCTCCATGTGTACACATTATTTTGTTCCTACTTATAGATGAGACCGTGTGATATTTATCATTCTTTATCTTGAGTTGTTTCACCTACGATAATGGCCTCTAGTTCCATCCATATTGATGCAAAAGACATGATTTCATATTCCATTGTAAATACATACCATATTTTATTTGTCCAGTCCTCAAGTTGAGGGATGCTCAGGTCAATCCTATATCTTTGCTACTGTGAGTAGTGCTTCAATAAACATACAAGTGCAGGTATCTTTTTAATATATTCTTTTCCTTTGCATAGATATCCGTTAGTGAGATTGCTTGTATGATAATTTTATGTTTAGTTCTTTGAGAAATCTCCATAGGGTTTTCTATAGAGGTTGGGCTAGTTTACATTCCCATCCATAGTACATAAGAGTTCTCTTTTCTCTGAATCCTCATCAACACCAGATATTTTTTGACTTTTTAATAATAGTCATTCTGATTGGTGTAAAAAAATATCATACTCCATTTCTCTGATGATTAGTGATGTTGAATATTTTTTCAATATGCTTCTTGACTATTTATTTGCCTTTTTTTGAAAAATGTCTATTCATAACCTTAGGCCCCTTTTAATGGGGTTATTTATTTTTTCCCTGTTGTTCGAGTTCCTTGTAAATTCTAGATATTATTCCCTTGTTGAATGTATAGTGTGCAAATATTTTCTCCTATTCTACATAATATCTATTTACTCTGTTGATGATTTCTTTTGCTGTGCAGAAGCTTTGTGGTTTAATTAAGTCCTATTGTCTATTTTTGTTTTTGTTGCCTGTGTTTTGAGGTCTTAGTCATAAGAACTCTTAAGCGTCAGAGTTTGAGGTTGCTGAGAGCTGTGACACTATGGCACTCTACCGAGGGTGACATAATGAGATTCTGTCTCAAAAAAAAAAAAAACTTTTAAAAAATATCCATCTTAATTTCTTTATTGATTAGTGATCATTCAGGAACATGTTTAATTTTCATGTATTTGCACACATAGTTTCTGAAGTTCCTCTTGACATTGAGATGATCATACGGTTTTTGTCCTTAATTCTGTTTATGTGAGGGATCACCTTTATTGATGCAGCTTTATTTCACTGTGGTCTAAGAAAATATTTGATATAATTTCAGTCTGACAAAATCTTGTTTAGATTTTTTTTTGTTGAATAACATGTGGTTATCTTAGAAATGTTCCATGTGCTGATGAAAAAAATGTATACTCTGTAGCTGTTGGGTAGAATGTTCTGTAAATGTCTATTAAGTCCATTTGGTAGAAAGTCCATTTTAAGTCCAATTTTTTTTGTTGATTTTCTGTCTAAGATGATCGTCTGGTGTTGTGAGAGGGATTTTGAAGTTTTTTATTGCTTATTTTATGTTATTTTTATTGCTTTTATTATTTTATTGCTGTCTGACTCGTTCTTTATGTCTAGTAATATTTGTTTTGTTCAACCTGGGTGCTCCAATGTCAAATGCATGTTTATTTAGGATTATTATATCCTTTTGCTGAGTTGATCTCTTTATCATTATATAATGACCTTCTTTGTCTTTTTTACTATTTTTTATTTCAAGCCTATTTTATCTGATATGAGTATAGCTATTCCTGCCCACTTTTGTTTCTATTTGCATATACTATCTTTTACTACCCCTTTACTCTCAGACTGTGTGTACTTCTGTGGGTAAGATGAGTTTCTTATGAACAGCATATAGTTGAATAGTTGAATTGTGGTTTTTTAAAATCTATTCTGTAAATTTATGTCTTTAAAGTGAATCATTTAACCCATTGATATATGTTAGGCTTCATTCCTGTCATATTGTTAGTTGTTTTCTATTTGTTTTATAAATTCTGTGTTTCTTTTTCTCTTTCTTTTTGGTTTAATGAAATTCCATCATGTTGCCATTTGATTCCTTCTTCTTTCTCCTTTGTGAGATTGTTTCACCAGACCTGTGAGTTTTATATTTTCATGTGTTCTTATAATGGTTAATATTAACCTTTTGTTTCCATGTTTGAGACCACTTTGAGCATTTCCTGTAGGGCCAGTCTACTGGTGACAAATTCCCTCAGTGTTTGCCTGTCAAGGGAAGACTATTTCTCCGTCAATTATGAAGCTTATTTTGACAGGTTATGAAATTCTTTACTGATAGCTTTTTTTTTTTCATTTAGCACTTTGAAAATGCCATCTCATTCTCTTTTGACTTGTAAGATGAAAAGTCTGCTGTTAGTTGGATGGAGTTTCCTTGGTAGGTGACTAGATGCTTTTCTCTTAACAATTTTAAAATTCCTTTTTTTACTTTGACTTTAGACATTTTGAATAAGACATGCTGTGGTGAAGTCCTTATTGCAATGTATTTGCCTGGGGATCTCTGAGTGTCTTGTATCCGGATATATACATCTTTTGCTAGACTTGAAAAGTGTTTGTCTATGTTTTTTCTTAAATATGTTTTCTAAATTTTTGATCTCTTTCCCCCTCAAGAATCCAGTTATTTGTGAGTTCAATCAGTTTATATAGTCTCGGATGTCTGGAAGTCTTTGTTCATTGTTATTTATTTATTTATTTATTTTATCTGACTGGATCATTTCAAAATGCAAATTCAGAGATTCTTCTGCTTGGTCTCGTCTGTTATTGAAGCTTTTTGAATGTATTTTGTATGTTCCAGTTCCAGAATTTCTGGGGGGGGGGTTGTTTGTTTGTTTTTGTTTTTTGAGACAAGTCTCACTCAGTTGCAGTGACATCAGCCTAGCTCACAGCAACCTCAAACTCCTGGATTCAAGAGATCCTTCCATGTCATCCTCCCAAGTAACTGGGACTACAGGCATCCACCACAATGCTCGGCTAATATTATTTTTCTATTTCTAATTGAGATGGGGTCTCACTCTTGCTCAGGCTCATCTCAAACTCTTGAGCTTAAAAAAATCCTCCTGGCCTTGACCTCCCACAGTGTTAGGATTACACATATCAGCCACCTGTGCCCAACTTTTTTTTTCTTAAGATATCTATTTGCGTAGTAAATTTCTCATTTATACCCCAAAGTGATTTTTGGATTTCTCTGTACTGGTTTTCAGATTTCTCTTCTCATTGAGCTTCATTAAAATAAATATTTTAAAATCTTTGTTTGGCATTTTGAGGAGTTGGTTTTTTTTTGTTTTTGTTTTTGATTTGGATGTGTTGCTGGAAAAAAATTGTGTGGTCCTTTGGTGGTGTCATACTTCCTTGCTTTTTTATGTTTCCTTGTCTTTCCATTGATAGCTGTCTGCACATCTGTGTAGTAGTCACCTTTTATCATTTTTTGAAATTGCTTTCATAGGGGAGAACTTTTTCCTAAAAATGTATATATGTTGTTGGTTGAGTAGAATACTTTGGCTTTGATTTTGAGTGCCTGAAATAGTTGATCTTTGTATGATTTCTTCGGCAGTACACAGGGTCAGCAGTGTATATGGTTTTCTTGGTGTTTGCAAATATAATTATTAGTTGAGGCTCTGGTCAAGTTTTTCTGGAGACTTGAGCACTAAATAAATCAGTCTTTGGGTCCTGGTGGTTGCAGCAGTGGTCTGAGGGTCCCTGTTTTTAGGCCCCAGAGCAGCTTAGGCTGGCACCAGTGTTAGTGAGGCTTGGCTTGGGCTTCCAGGTAGAACAGCCAGTGGCCTCCAGATTTACTTCTTAGAAGCAGTAGAAGGGGCAGTTGGCTGAGTCTCTGGTTTCTCATACTTCTTAGAAGCTGATGTGATATGGGTAATGGCAGTAGCAATGGTGGAGCAACCCACTGGGACCCAAATAGTCCAAGTTGTGGTAGCTGTGATGGGTTGAGTTGAGTGGGCTAGTCTTTAGTCCTACAGCCATCCATAGCAGGATGGTAAGTACGCTCCCAAATGATTAGGAGAGTTTGTTCTTCCAGTCCTTCCCTGGTTGGTGGTGGCTACAGCCATGTTACCTCAAATTTCACCCAAGAGTGGAACACAGCCAGCATTAAACTCTCAAAATGGTATCAGCTGTAGGTCTGTGACCAGAGAGGGTAGGGCCACACTCAGGAGGGCAGCATGGACTAGGAGAGGTGGGGAGTGCCATCCTCTTATGTCTTAGTCTGATAGTAGTGGACATTGTCCTGAATATGCATAGGAGAGCCTGGTTTCCTGGTTTTTCTCTGGCTGGGTGGCAGCTAATCCCACATCAGCTCAAAGTCAATCCAAAGGCAGGGCATAGCCCAATGTTAAACTCTCAAAGTACAATCAGAGAGGGTGGGGTCCCTCCCAGACATGCAACATGAGCAAGAAGTGGTAGGGAGTGAAGGCCACTCATGTCTCAGTATCACAGCAGCCTGCTGCAGGGGCAGTGGGTGTTGTCCTAGGTATGCATCATTGAGCCCAGTTTCCCTGTCCCTCCCCCCACCTCTCAACACTGTTGTATAGGGGATTATAATTACAACATGACCTTCAGGGAACACATTCAAACCATAGGATCCCATTTTACTCCAAGGGAGGACTGGGGCCCCAGCTAAGATAGCTTTTGTGGAATGGCTGCATGCTGCTGAAAGATTTGGCATTATTAACCACCAAATCAACTAGTAAATCTTCTCCTCCTCCTTTTCCTCTTCCTCCTCCTCCTTCTTCTTCTTAGACAAAGTCTTTCTCTGTCACCTAGGCTAGAGTGCCATTGTGTAAGACTAGCTCACAGCAACCTCAAACTCCTAGGCTCAAGTGATCCACCTGGCTCCACCTCCCAAGTAGCTGGGACTATAGGTGCACACCACTACATCCAGATAATTTTTCTATTTTTAGTAGAGATGTGGTCTTGCCTTGCTCAGGGTTGTCTTGAACTCTTAACCACAAGCCATCCTCCTGCCTCAGCCTCCCAGAGTACTAGGATTACAGGCAGGAGCCACTGTACTCAGCTTCAACTAGTAAATCTTAACACCTGCCTCTCTCAACCTCTTCCTCCAGAGCAGGTGGTACAAGAGAGCACAAACAAGAAATCTTAATGTCTCATATGACCTCACCTTGGAATTAACACTATGTCATTTCTGCACCCCCCTATTGGTTACACAGGTCAACTCTACTCAGTGAGGGAGAGGCCTGCACAAGGGCACAAGGACCAAGAGTAGAGGGTTACTGGGGACTATCCTAGAGGCTAACTATCAAGTGCTCAAATGTAGTGCCCTATATATAAGTGTGAATTCAGAGGAGGGAACACTCTTGGGGATAATTATGACTGGTTTGATTAAAAAAAAAAAAGGTTGACTTATTCAGTCTCCTACAGAATAACTAGCCACTGAAGATTATCCATAAGTGACAGGAAGGCACGCAGGTGGGGTCACAATGCAAAGGCATTGAGGCAGTGGGTATCATGAATTTGTTAATCAGAGATGACAGTGTTCTGGCTGGAGCAGAGAATATGTGTGGTGTGAAGTAGAGGGAGTTGGGTGACATAGAATTCAGTAGGACTTTTGAAGCCAGGTGGTGGCATGCAGTTTGACGAGTTGCTAAGGTTCAACACTAAGTGCTATGATGGTCATGGTGATGAAAACAGTGATTCGGGAAGCAGAATCTAGTGGCCACATGTAGGATGGCTCAGCCTGGAGTGAGACTAAAGGCAGAGACTTGACTTGGGGAAATGCTGAATTAAGACACTCAAGTTAGAGATGGGAAAGGAGGCAGAGTTCTAAGCATTACTACAAAGGAAGAATTGACACTTCCCAGAGAGACTGGGAAATGGAGGCTGGGGCACAGAGGTGGTTTGGGCCTCGATTTCTCCATGTACAAAGGGGAGAGCAGCACCTGCTGCATTGCCTCCCAGGACTGAGCTAGGCATCACATGCCATGAAACCACTTGGGCAGGAGAGACATTTTAGACACCCAAGGGATTACTATTGTTGTAGGGATGATTCATTTGTGAGCAGTGTTTATTTTAGGACTGAGGGAGGTAAGGCTGGGGAAGAATAGGACATATTTGTGGACATGTCTGCCCAGCTCCCTCTCCCTTTATCCTCTCCAGCCTGATGGATATAAAGCCTAACGCATCATCGTCTGTGCCCACTATTCTCCCAGTTACCCAGCTTCAATTGGAGCACTTTATTCCAGGTTCCTTGGGGGGTTTTCCCCTTTCCCTCTACCCCACCACAACCACACAGTAGTCAGGACACTGTGCAAGAAAGAGCACTTCTCCTGGCCAGCTCTGGCCTGCTACTGCTATTGGCAAGCAGCCTGGGAGACTGGGTCACATGGAGCCTGAAGCTATACCTGAAATGGCCCCATCAGAGGAGATACCCAGCCTGTACGCTCTGACCCACAGTGTTTTGTCTTAATCTTCATATCTGCTAATTTTCTAGTCTACTTTGTTCCTTGCTCTTGGCTTTGCTGAGAAAACAAAGCCATTTCTGCTTTGCTGTGCTCACTCTGTACTACCCCGTGTCTTGTTATTTTACAGACTGAATGTCTCTATGTGTCCCCACAAATTCTCATGTTGAAACCTAATCTCAAAGTGATGATATTAGGAGGTGAGACTTTGGGAAGTGATTAAGGCATGAGGACAGAACCACCATAAATGGGACTGATGGCCTTATAAAAGGCCAGAGTTCCCCCACCTCTTCCACTAAGTGAGTATACAGAACAAAGACAACAGTCCATGTACCAGTATGCAGGCCTTCACCAGACACCAAATCTGCTGGTGTCTTGATCTTGGACTTCCCGTCCTCCAGAGCTATGAAAAATAAATTTTGTCATTTATGGTATTCTGTTACAGCAGCCCAGAGGAACTAAGACATTTTAATAATAATGAGATTCTGAGTTTGCATTGTCCTTGTCATTTCCAAATATGCCCACAAACATTATCACTAAAAGGCATATAGCAAAGGATAGGGCATTATTGTGTATGAGTTTAAGTCCCAGCTTCACTACTTACAAACCAGTTACTTTTGTTCTGTAGGCCTTAGTCTCCTCATCTGTGAAGTGGGATAGCAATAAGACCTACTTCCTGAGTGATCTGAGGATTGAACAGCTCCCTGAGGTGGCTGGCAGGTCATGGAGATGGGGTAGGACACCCCTAAAGTGCCTGCAGGCTAGTTGGAGAGACACATGAAAAGAAAATAATGTTGGCTTTTTTGAGCTGCCTGGGCTTTTGTTAATAAATTTCCAGCGGGACGTTTCCGCCACTTGCCTTTTTTTAGAGACATGAAGAGAGGAGAATTGAAAACATTTCCTATGTTGAAATGAAAGGCACTATTTAATCTTGTCACCATCTGCCTTCGCTCTAGGCTGGGAGCCCGCAGGCCCAGCTCCCTGTTTCCTAGCGACAGGGCACGCACACCTTCCCCATCAGAGAAAAACACCAACTGCAGCGTGTGTTCTTGCCCAGAGAACTGGGAGCCAGCCACCTCAGACCACGAATGTGGCCCAGGCCCCCTCCCCAAAATGTTCCCCTTCAATCACAGGCCACCCTATTCTCCCTTTGCAGGGTCACACACAGCAGCAGGGCCAGCCCTTCATCAGTGTGTGAAGTCCTTGAAGTGACCTTTAGTGCCCCAAGCTCCTCTTCTTATTCAGCAAAGGTCTTGCAGCTACCCTAACGAAATACACAAACTGGGTGGCTTACAATGGAATTTCATTTTCTCTCAGTTCTGAGACCAGAAGTCCAAAATCATGGTGTCTGCTAGGCTGGTTCTTTCTGGAAGCTGTAAGGGAGAATCTGCTCCGTGCCTGCCCTCCAGCTTCCAGCAGCTCCAGCAATCCTTGGAGCAGGAGCTTTGCTCCAGTGTCTATCTCCATCTTCACATGCTTTGCTTTCTGTGACTCTGCATTTTCTCCTTTTCTGTCTCATATAAGGATACTCATCATTGGATTTAGGGACCACCCGAATCCAGGATATTCTCCTCTTGAGATCTTTACTTAATTACGTCTACAGAGACCCTTATTTTAAATTAGATCACATCCTGAGATTCCAGGGAGTCATATCTTTGGGGGGAGGACCTCTAGTCATAATTCATGATCATTGCTGCAGAGATTATTATTTTCCTTGGGCTCCTCCCATTTGGGAGAAAAGGACTGATGAACTTTTTCTAGTAGGGACAGTGTGCAGGATACCCTTGGGTCCATAGCCATGTGGTATAAATTTTGAAAGTGGAGCTTGGGACAGGGCAACATCTTAACTGAAGAGGATGCAGTCCTCATGTTGGAATTTCAGGTGTGGTGATTCCCCCAGGGAGACATTTTCTAGCTAAGTATCTTCCTGGTTATTTTGCTACTCAAGGGGAAGCCTTACCCTATGCAGTGGTGCAAACAGGAGAACCAGGCCTGCATCATTGTCCTAGCAGGAGGCCCTCCTGTGCTTCCTTCTGCTTCCTGTGGGCCCCATCAGAGCCCTTCTTCCTCTGTAGCAGGTGTCCACCTGGAAGTGGGGTATTCTAGGGGGAGGGGTGGGTTTCCCAGGTTTGAGGAAGGACCCTCCTTCTTCACCTTCCCATTCACAAACAAGACAGCTGCCTACAGATCTGGTGGGTTTCCAGCTCCCCATCCTCCTCTCTGACAGCTAAAAGCTGGCCATCTAAAATTCACTCCTATGGCAAAATATAGCTAGAGTCCAGAAAGTAGAATGGAAGATGAGAGAGAGGGGTGGGGGGGTATAGGAGGAGGGAGGGTATTGGGGGGAACATCACCTAATGTGCATGATGCATTGGTATATTTCAAAACTATTAAGAAATGAGTATAATTGTGATGGATGTGTTGCTTAGTTCAATGTAAGCATTTCACATAGTATATCAAAGGAGTACCCTGAACCCCATAAATGTATCAATGTACAAAGTTATTATTTAATAAAAAAATTAAAAAAATAAAATTCATTCCTTTCAGTTCCCATTTTTATTTTTTTAAATGTCGTATGTAAAACAAAAAACAAAACCCAAAACTATCACATGTATTCATTCTTATTTGAACAGGTAATATGTTCTCATTGTTTTAGATTCAAAAGGAACAAAAGGATATGCCGAGAAAATTCTCCCTCCTACTCCTGTCTCCCAGCCAGTGGGTTTGTTTCAGCCTTCGGTCTTTTGTATTCTCCAGAGAAATATGTATATCCATGCATTTTCTTTCCCCCCTCTTTTCTTCATAAGTGGTATTCCTTACCTAGTTTTGTAACTTGCTGATTTCACCTCATAATACATTTGGGGGATCTTTCCCCTATCAGTCACAGAGAGCCTATGGAAGTATCCATTGATACTGTAGTTGATACGCGTTGTTCTAGGGGTAGTAGCCAGTCTCCCATTGGAGGACACATATATGTAGATTGTTTCTTATGCTTCCTATCACTACAAACAAAGCTGCAATGAGTTCCTTTGTATATGCATCGAGTCTTGTATGTGTGGGGATACATCAATAGGGCAAATTACTAGAAGTGGCATGGCTGGTCTCCCCCTCACTCTGCCACAAACTTTACAGGATTGTGGGCTCTGGAAGCCAGCCTCCAAGGGCCTGGGAGGTTTATTTTAAGACAGCACGCGCTCTGCAGATGGAAATGAGAAACACACCTTGATGTGGTAGTTATTGATGCAGCATATTAAGTCTAATGTGATTCAAAAGATTGTTAGCTGCTGTTAAACCTGTAAGGTGAAGGCTTGCCTCCATGCCAGGTCTGCACTGGGCCCCCTCAGCATGGACTGGTGCCAGGGATGCAGGCCTGGGTCTTAGCGTCCTACCTCCAGGTCTGCTTTGTGAGACTGGGGCAAGTGGATCCCTCCCTGGGACAGTGGATCCCTCTCATTCCCAGATCTAAGTTCCAGAACTTACCACAAGCTATGCCCCCAACAGCAATCACATCTTATTTATCAATCTTGGTGGCCGTGAAATAAAGTGAACCCCATTCACCCTTCCTGATGGTGAATTTATTTCCAGTTTATTTCCTTGACTCTCTGAAAGAAAGACAAGGTTGAGGGAGCATCTTCCATTCTGTGATGACAAGGCGGAGGGATCCGTGCAGCCTGGCCTGGCAGACCGGCAGGACTGGGGCAAGATGGGGGGCGTGGTGTCTGGGAGGGTTGATAACTAGCATTTTCCTGGTACTTTACAAAGTGCTTTCTCATACGCTTTCCAAGTTATTATGGTCAGAGTCTTAGTTACCAAAAAAAAAAAAGTTAAGCAAAAAAAAAAAAAATAAAAAAAATAAATAGGGAATATATGGGCATAGCCCACAGAGTTGCCTTAAATTTGAAACTTGCAGCTCAGAAATCAAGGGGAGACATGGTGGCCAGAAGCACACATCATTCTCCAGGAACACCGAGGAGAGGACCCCCAGCCTCAGACACTGGATGTCACCATGGGTGGTTTAGCCACTGCCCACACTGGACACCAACACCAGATGCTCAGGAGACAGACCTGTTACCCCAGCTGACATCTCTGTTGCCCTCAGACACATGGATAATGTGGGCTCATGGGGCCTCCTCTGCAGCTGAATTTTAAGTTGCTTACTCCAGAATTAGTGCCCACTTCTGCCTTGATCCCTGATAAGTGGCCTTGCCGACTTCTCATGTGGGAAACAAACCTATTTCCATAAAGACTTCTGAAGGGGGCCCCTCAATCCTTTGCAGGGAGAGCAGATCAGATTCACAGTGAAAAGGGGCAGCTATTCTCAACCACCCTGGGGTTTGGGTTGCTAGCCGCACATCCTCCTAGTGGAAAGATGCTGGGAGGTGGCTTTCTGTGAATCACAGCTACTGGGATCTTTAGTGGGATCTCTGTGAAGATCTGTCCTGACACTACACTTACTGCTCACGATCAGACTACCTGGAGGGGATTATTGGCTGACCCTGTCTTTCCACTGTCCTGTCCAGTGGGGCAGCCAGCACATGGGACCCAAAGCATGCTTTCACAACCATTAGAAATCCACAGCCCTTAAGCTGTCACATAAAATAATGCTACTTTTTGTCATTTGAAAAATATTTGATGGGAACTGAGCTTTATAGAAAAATAAGATGTTGGCTCAGCGCCTGTAGCTCAGTGGCTAGGTCGCCAGCCACATACACTGGAGCTGGCAGGTTCGAATTCAGCCCGGACCTGCCAAACAACAATGACAACTACAACCAAAAACTAGCTGGGCACCTGTTGTCCCAGCTACTTGGGAGGCTGAAGCAAGGGAATCACTTAAGCCCAAGAGTTGGAGGTTGCTGTGAGCTGGGATGCCACGCACTCTACGAGGGTGACATAGTGAGACTCTGTCTCAAAAAAAAAAAAAGAAAAGAAACATAAGATGTTGAAGAGAGAAATGCGAGATGTACCAAAGAGAGAACTGCCAGCCCGGGAGGTAGAGTCCAACTGCTCAGCTCAGCCTCAGGGCCTCGAGCTCCAGGGGGACAAAGAGAGGCATGCCTGTGTTCCCATGAACAGCCGCAGAGACTCAGCTGGTAGGGCACCCATGGACTTCACTCAGGGCTTGGCAGCACAAAGGTGAGATGCTGGTAGAGCTAGAAGAACCCCGGGGCTCACTGTTCAACCTTTACATGTTTTGGACAAGGAAACCAAGGCACAAAGCAAGAGGCAGTGAGTTGCCCAGGGAGGCCCAGTGGGGTAGGAGCAGGCTGAAGGTTAAGCATGGCCCAGCACATTTGCCACGCCAGCAGGGCATGGATACAGGGGATGGTAATGTGGCCCTATGACTATAACGGCATATGAGTTGTCAAGAATCTTAGTAAAATGTTTCAGTAGGTCTGGGGCATTTCTAACCACGCCTGGGAGCCACTGATGCCTGTGCTGGGGTTCCTGAGGCTGCACTTTGAAACCTGAGCCTTTCAGGGGTCTGTACCTCTGACAGCACATTCGAGTTACTCAGGGAGATTTTACAAACTCCTGATGCTTGGGACCCATTCATAATGGGAGGTGATTAGAGGGTCAGAGGTAGTTCTGAAAGGTTCTCAAGTGTGTCTCCTGTGCAGCCAAGTGGAGAAGGGCTTGAAAACCACTGGCCATTGGTGAGGAGGGGGTTTAGGAGCACAGCAAGAGCTTCCTCTCCTCCCAGCTGGTTCCTACGTTTTGGAGGACAGAGCTTCTCAGTCCCATTTCCAGCTAAGTTTAAATATGCAAATATCTCTGGAAGGTGCGGTCCTCCCTGAAGGGGCCCCTCCCAGGAAAGCGGTCCCAGAGATACTGGGCCCCTGGAGCCACGCTGGAGGGAAGGTGTGCAGAAAGAGGGGTTGGGGTATGGAGGCAGACTCGGGGCTATAGACCTCTGCTGCTGGCCAAGGGACCCCCAGTTTAGGGAAGAGAGAAGTCCTTGGTTACCTCACAGTGGGATTGCTCTCATGTAGGTCTGATGATGGAAGGCTGGGGAGAGGTGTCATGAAGGGGAGCCCCCAGGCAGTCCTGCCTTTCCCTCCAGTGTCTCTCTCTGGCCACTGCTATACCCTTCACACCCCCGTTTCCCTTTAAGACTCTATCCTTAAGGTGAACCTTTCACCCCAGCACACCTAAAGCAGGCTGTAATTATCAGGGGTGTCACTGAATTCAGAGGCAGAATACTGCAAAGGAAAGACGTGGCAGAAGGGCTCGGTGGTCAGAGGGCTGGGTGCCCTCTTGGAGATAGCAAGGCCCGTTAGCAGGGAAGGTTCTGGGAAGACCTGAGGGAAGTAGGCCCAATGAGCTTTGTTCAACCAGTGTTTCGAGGTTCATTAGACTGTGAGTCTCAAATTTTATTGCACAATAACTGTTGATGAACTGCAGGGATCACATACCCCTTTCCTGGAGGTGCAGCACCAGCTGGAGACTGAGATGTGGCCTCCATCACCTCTCAGCAGCCCTGTGGTCTAGGGAGCCCTCTGTGCCCTGAGGGAGTGTTTTCTTTCTTATATCTAAGGGAGGTGTTAAGAGAAGGAGCTGTGTCGCCAGAGACCAGAGTTTGAATCCTAGTTCCACTGCTTACAGCTTGTGACCATGGACAAATTTTTTTAACTCCTCTGAGCTTTGATTCCCTCATTAGTTAAAAAAATGTTCCTACCTCAGTGTTGTTATAAGACTGCAAATGAGACAACTTACATAAGCTGCTTAGCACACTGCCTAGCAGACGAGAAAAATTCATAAAATGTTTCTAAAAATTTTTTTTTGTTGTTGTTCCAATCAATTCCTCTCCAATTCTACCTGTCCTTGGAGGCCAACACAAGTGCCCTCCTTGGGAAGCTTTTTCCAACTCTCTGACCTCTCTCCACCTTGCTCTCTCCTGAGCGGACCCTTCTCTGCATATCTGGCCCACACTCCACCTTGCTGCAGGCTCATCTCCCTGAGGGTGGGGGACCTCCCTGGAGAAGGGACCCAGACTGCAAAAGTGCCAAAACAGTGGCAGACTGAACCAGAGAGGAGCTGAGACCCTGGGAACTAGGGGAGGTGTCCCCCTCCAGCTGCCACCCCTGAGTTGGCCGTGGAAGCAGCCCCTTTCTTGCCACTAGGAAACCTGTTCTGATCATTTGCCCTGTTCTGTGCATGTACACTCATGCTCATGTTCCTTCTGGAAAAGCTCATATAGTTCGCTGTCAGTGATTTTTTTCCTTTAGCTCAACTTAATAACCAGGAGATTTCTGTCTTTCTTTCTTTCTTTTTTTTTTTTTGGAGACAGAATCTCACTATGTTGCTTTTGGTAGAGTGCTGTGGCATCACAGCTCACAGCAACCTCTAAGTCTTGGGCTTAAGCAATTCTCTTGCCTCCGCCTCCCAAGTAACTGGGACTACAGGCACCCACCACAATGCCTGGCTATTTTGTTGTTGTTGTTGTTATTGTTGTAGTTGTCATTGTTGTTTTAGCAGGCCCCAGCCAACTTGGAATCTGCCAGCCCCAGAGTATGTGGCCAGTACCCTAACCACTGAGCAACAAGAGCCTAACCAAGAGCTTTCTGAAACTACTTTGTTACAGCCTAAAGCCAGGATTTATGGTTGAGGTTGCGGTGAGCTGTGATGCTGCAGCACTCCACCAAGGGTGACATAGTGACATTGTCTCAAAAGAAAAAGAAAAAAAGTGTGGGGCAGACAGGAGGAGGGGGGAAGTACAGGAGAGGGAAGGCTTCCCCTCTACCCTCAGAGGCTTCCATGACTGGGTCTATGAAATAAACTGCAGGCAGATTAACAGGGGAAAGATACACAAATTGATTATACGTACTGAGGCATCACAGGAAAGAAAAATGATTACCCCAAACCCAGTGAGATCTAGAAGCTGATATACTCTCTTCATAGTGGGGAGGGGAGGAGGGATGTAGGCAACTTAGGGCAGAGAGAATGATTTTGGGAAAGATGAATGGGACTTATGACAGCCTGTGACAAAATCTGTCTGGAGGTGTGTTGACTCCCAGTCTCCTATGACAGAAGTTAATCTTCCCTGGCTGATGAGATAGATCCCAGAGATTCACAACAGTTGCCTTCTGTTTGGAGGATCTGTCTTTAGGCCAACAAAGGGAGCTCAGGGAAAGCCTCTGCCCACATCTGCTGTCCCCCGCATGCCCTCAGTTTGAAGCAATCAGCTTGCCAATGCAAGATATTTTGGAGTAGCATTTCCTCAACTCCAAACCCAATTGCACCATCTCCTCCTCCTGCCCACCTTCTCTCTCTAGCCCACTGAAGTGCTGAGTTGGGCACATACAGAGGTCTCCTTCCTGCTGAGACCCAGGAGGAACTGCAGAGAGAGGACCCCTCTACTCAGCCTTCTGTTCTCATCCTGGAGTAATGCTACTTGTTAGGGGATCTGGGTACAAGGACTGAGAGTAGGGCAGGGTGAAGGGATCCCAGAGCAGAGATGCCAGGCTAGGGCAAAGCCTCTGGACTCTACCGCTTCAGCCCAGGTGGGCATCCTGAGGCTGGCAGCTCTGTCTTTCAAGAGCTGGGTGGATGCCTTCTAGAGTAGTATTGGTAGCTGTCCTTAGGTATAACTTTGTGGCTTTATGGCAAGACTCAGGTGTGAGAGCGCCTGAAGCCTCACCATTAATGCTTCTTGGACACTGCACATCTTTCCCCCAGAGGACCATGAGTGTGTGCTATGATCAGATGAAACAAGGGGTATACTCTGAGGAGACCCACATACTTTGGTGGCCTGTGCCTTGAGGCCTTGGCTCCATCTCATGGTGCCAGCCACTTATAGGTAGGGTTTATAAGTGAGAAGGATCCAGGTTGGGTCATAGCAGAAAGATTACTTGATTGTACAGGGTTCTGTCTAGTGAGGCATGCCTCTAAATTTGGGGTAGGGACAAATGGTTAGTGGGCATCACAGGCCTTGTAGGGGAGGAGATGCTGACTACATCTCCCATTTAGCAATTTCCTTCAGGCTGGCCAGGCACAGCCCAGTTGTATGAGCTGGCCTGGCATCCCTGTGAAGGGAGCCCCCTTACTGAATCTGGATGATGTGGGTTGCACAGTGCTCCCACCAAATATGTCCATCTGGAATCTGTGAATGTGACCTTATTTGGAAAGAAGGGGGTTTGCAGAGATAATGAAGTTAAAGATCTTAAGAGGAGATTATTCTGGATTACCTTGGTGAGCCCTAAATCCAATCTTTATGAAAGAAAGGCAGAGGGAAGTTTGGGGTGGGGGGGAAGAGGCCATGTGAACAGGCAGAAGTTAGAGTCACACAGCAATAAGCTAAAGAATACCTGGACCCACTTCAGAGGATCCAGTCCTCCTGACCCTTTGATTTCAAGCTTCTGGCTTTTAGAGCTGTGAGACAATGTATTTCTGCTGTTTGAAGCTACCGAGTGTACGGTAATTTGTTGCCACAGCCCTAGGAAAACAATACAAATGCTTTGGTCACCCTAAAAAGTTTTCTAGGCTTACTGTCTGTTTATGTTGACTCATAAAAGCCCCCAACCATTCGCAAGAGTAGAAACCAACCTAACTAATTTGATTTGGCACTCACAGGGTTTATTAGTTGAATTGAAGTTCATGGTTTGAAAACCCAATATAATGAGTATCATTATACTTGTATATCACGATATTAATTATATTGAGTTTTACCTGCACTGGAGTGTCACAGGTCAATGTGGAGCCTGTTACACTCTCTATCTCTGTTATCTTTTCTGCCTACTTGGAATTTGCTGGTATAAGCATAATCCAAAGTGTTGGAGGCTGAAGGACACCTCCATCCTAAAGTTTAGGACATGAGAAAATATCTCTGTCCTAAGGTCTGATTGAAAGACATCTCCACCCACAGTGGCAACCTGGCCAAGGTATGGGGACACCCACCTTTGAAAAAGGGAAAGAGAAGAATGGAGACATAATGTATATAGATTTATGTGGAACTTCAGAGTTCTGAGATAAAAGTTATTGAAACAGGCTCAGTGCCTGTAGCTCAGCGGCTAGGGCACCAGCCACATACAACGGAGTTGGCAGGTTCGAACCCAACCCAGGCCTGCCAAACAATAGTGACAACTACAAAAATAACAACAACAAAAAAGAATAGCCAGGCATTGTGGCAGGTGCCTGTAGTCCCACATACTGGGGAGGCTGAGGCAAGAGAATTTCTTAAGCCTAAGAGTTTTGAGATTGCTGTGAGCTGTGACTCCACAGCACTCTTCCGAGGATGACATAGTGAGACTTGTCTCAAAAAAAAAAAAAATTATTGAAACATTGTGTGTGTATGTTTGGATGTGTTTTATGTATGTACATGTATTATAGATTATGTCTACGTGGTACCAAAATTGGCTTATAAATAAAAGAAGCTCTCATAAATTACATAAACAAGCCCAAAGGCTTTTCACATGAATTTAGTAATCTTTGGCAAATAAGCTGGTTTTTAAAATTTTATTGGTAAAATAAAAATGTCTTCAAAGTTTTCAGCATATATTTTTGCCTGTCAGGGTTTAAGACAAGATTTATAAAACTATAAACATAGCCAAAACAAAATGATCCATATTTATGTGTTTTTGATAAGTTGGTGTAATGAAAACGGTTAAATCTCCTGTGTTAATGGCAAAGTTATGTATGTGTTTAAGTTTTTTGCATAGGTAAAAAGTAGGCATGCTTCAACCAAAATGAATGTCAGTATTAGGAGAAATAAAATGCTAAGTGAATGATGGCACAAAAACCAGAAACTTTTACTCAAAGGTTTATACACATATTTTGATGCTAGTGTCTTCGCTCTAGTTATAGATGTAATTTCTTCCACTGACATTATTGTGTGTGGAAAGGCACACACAAAAAATCTGTTTGAATCAAATTGGAGGCTTCCTTTTGGTCTGGCTCACTCGTGAAGTGTTCTGCATACTGGTTGCAAGCCAGCCTGCAGTGTGTACATTGTGTTGCCATAGCAAAGGCCTTTGCCTAAGGAAAATTCAAAAAGAATTCCTGAACTGTTAATTTTTGTGTAGTAATTATTTTTAGAATCCAAAGAGAATCTCAAAACAATCTTACTATTTTGGAAATATTACATGTACTCGAGTTTACACGTAAGTAGAAAAGTGGTTTGAGACCGTTTAGATTGTTTTTTAAATAGCTTGATCTTGATCTCGATATAAAAATGTTACAACTTTGTGTCATTATTTGAGATGGTAAAGGATGGATGTTGGAGGTTTATTTGGTCTATAATCAGGTAATATCATGTAAATAAATTTTATTTTGGCATGTTGGTATTTTAGAAAGATCTAATTAGTTAACAACTTGAAACAGAATGTGTTCTAAAACTTATATATTTATAGAACTTAAAGATGTTACATTATTCAGAATAGCAAGTCTTACTAGAGTACTTACATTCGTTATCTTGGTAGTTTCTTTAAGTTGAAAAGTAATAATTAAAACTATATTTGTGATTGTTCCTTGGTCTACATTTTAACATTCTTTCTTTCCCAGCAAGAATATTTATATAAGAAAATATGTTCAGATATTGAATTTGTTTAGCCGTTGAATGACTATGTTTAGGGCACAATTACCAACAATCATGTTGATTATATATCTAATTTTCACAGACTATGAAAATGGCTAACAAGGGGTGGCGCCTGTGGCTCAGTGAGTAGGGCACTGGCCCCATATACAGAGGGTGGAGGGTTCAAACCTGGCCCCAGCCAAACTGCAACAAAAAATAGCTGGGCATTGTGGTGGGTGCCTGTAGTCCCAGCTACTTGGGAGGCTGAGGCAG
>CAUYQV010047644.1:0-26210 GCA_963574575.1 Galagoides demidoff
GGGCGCCTGTGGTCCCAGCTACTTGGGAGGCGGAGGCAGGAGACTCGCTTGAGCCCAGGAGTTGGAGGTTGCTATGAGCTGTGATGCCATGGCACTCTACCCAGGGGGATAGCTTGAGGCTCCGTCTCAAAAAAACAAAAAAAGAATAACCAGGACATTGACATCATCCCCACCCAGTGAGTAATGGGATCCACTTTGACCTTTTCTCTCAATAATACTGAATTATTCACCTTGTATGGCAACACGTGATGGTGCCAAAAAAATGTATACACGTTTAAAGAAAGGAAACAACTGTATTAAATCTGTAATACTCAAGTCATGCTTAACTTCTGCAATTACAAGAGGTGCTCAATGTGACTTGTACTCATCTTTTGTTATTGATATATATTATTATGATTTTAATACAATTTTTTTCTCTTTAAAATTGTGTATACGTTTTTTTGGCATCACTGTATATAAAGGTTTTCCACCTAAATGGTCTGGACATTTGGGCTATCTCCTACCTAAAATGGCCACACATGACTCTTGAAATGTGAATCAAATCCTTAAGATCTTTTTAGATAAAGAGATCCCTCACAAATTAGCCTCTTGTGATCTTTCAAATCTAATCATACAAAGGAGTCCCAGATTCCATTGTTTTGTTTTTTTTCTGTTTTGTTTTGAGGCTGTCTTGCTCTGTTGCCCTGGGCAGGGTGCTGTGGCATCATACCTCACAGCAACTTCAACTCTTGGGCTTAAGAAATTTCTCTTGCCTCAGCCTCCCCAGTAGCTGGCACTACAGGCACCCGCCACAACACCCAGCTAGTTTTTCTGTTTTTAGTAGAGACGGGGGTCTTGCTCTTGCTCAGGCTGGTCTCGAACTTCTAAGCTCAAGCAATTCACTTGCCTCAGGCTCTCAGAGTGCTAGGATTACAGGTGTGACCCACCACACTCGGTTTCAGATTTCATTCTTTTGTAAGAGCTCTTTTTCTTCAGCTGGGAATCTCTGAATTGGAAAAATTGTTTACTACTATTATTTCAGTAACTCTTTTTTTTGAGACAGAGCCTTAAGCTGTCCCCCTGGGTAGAGTGCTGTAGCATCACAGCTCACAGCAACCTCCAACTCCTGGGCTCAAGAGAATCTCCTGCCTCCGCCTCCCAAGTAGCTGGGATCACAGGCACCTGCCACAATGCCCGGCTATTTTTTGGTTGCAGCCATCATTGTTGTTTGGCGGGCCCGGGCTGGATTTGAACCTGCTACCTTAGGTGTATGTGGCTGGCGCCTTAGCCACTTGAGCCACAGGCGCCGAGCCATTTCAGTAACTCTTGAAAAAAGTTGGATTAAGGATACTTTGAATTTTCTTCAATAGTAACATCTGAGATGAACCATTCGGCCTGCACAGGACTCCATAATAGAAGAGTTCCCTGCTCAACAGGGAGGAGCTTGTGCTCTAATTGGTGAGAAGTATTATTATTATTATTATTTTTTGAGATGGAGCCTCAAGCTATCCCCCTGGGTAGAGTGCCATGACTCCAACTCCTGGGCTCAAGCGAGTCTCCTGCCTCAGCCTCCCGAGTAGCTGGGACCACAGGCGCCCGCCACAACACCCAGCCATTTTTTGGTTGCAGCCATCATTGTTTGGCGGGCCTGGGCTGGGGATTCAAACCCGCCACCTTAGGTGTACGTGGCTGGCGCCTTAGCCTATTGAGCCACAGGCGGCAAGCCGGTGAGAAGTATTATTTATTTTTTTTGGTTTATTTCTGTTTTTGAGACAGTGTCCCACTCTGTTGCCCTAGCTAGGGTGCAGCGGCATCATAGCTCACTGGGACCTTAAAATTCCTGAGTTCAAGTGATCATCCTGCCTCAGCTCCCAAGTAGCTGGGACTACAGCTAATTCTTCTAGTTTTTGTAGAGATGGGGTCTTGTTCTTGCTCAGGATGGTCTTGAACGCTTGACCTCTAGCAATCCTCCCACTTGGATCTCCTAAAGTGCTGGGATTACAGGTGTGAGCCATTGCAGCAGGCCAAAAAGTGTTGTTTTGATGTCCACAAGCAGGTATTCTTGCCCCCAATTTTAAAGATCTTAAAGAACAAATATGGGTTTTCCATCAGATAAGCATGGCCTCTTTTGCTTTATACATACAGTAGGTTAAGTCTCTGTTCCTGGGAATCTTGGTGCAGGGGGTATTTTTAATTGGTTATCATTCTCCTTATTGTTACTGTGTTCACCCCTCTGGTGCACTGTATTTTCTCTGACTTTACATGCTTTCCAGAAGTCACTGTCCCCTCAGTTGCTATAAGGAAACCATCCCTATGTGATCGCTGACAGTAACTCTGAACCCTGACTACTGATGATGACATCCACCTGACTCTTTGTCCCAGTGTCTACGTCAATGGTGGTAACTGAGAATAATGCCATGCCATTTGGTCACTCTCAGCTTGTTGGGAGGATGACCAAACAATAACCTTTAATAAAATATTAAAATATTTTATTTTAATAAAATAACCTTTAACACAATTAAAATGGGAGACTGGGCCTGGAAAACTCCCCAACCAAGCCAACTAACCTTTGAGAATAGCCTTAACCTTGCTCAAACTACAAAGATAAAACTTGAGTCATTTTGGGTAAAAGCTTAGGTTAGACAGAAATGAAACTTAACCTCAGTCAATTACAAGCAGCCCATGAACACATGATTGTGTGACTAGGGCCTGTGTAACAAGGACAACCAAAAGTGGCAACTTTCTGCCATCAATCAAATATTGTTCTAATTTTGCTTCAGTATTCACTCTATACTCGCCTCTGACATTCTATCATTGGAACACTAAGCCTCTGTAGTTTGGTGTTTCCTAATTCATGAACTGCTTCTTACTCAAATAAACTCTAAAATTTCATTGTGCTTTGGACTTTTTTCTTCTACAATAATCAATTTGTAATTTGTTGGCTCATCAAAATCTCTGAATTCCTTCCTTGGGTAATTTATCTTTGTATATGTTTGACAGTGGGGAGTCCTTTTGAGCGTCATATCATAAACTCCAGCATTCCTAGTGCTTGGCACCATGATGTATCTGCTAATAGGCAAGTTTCTGGATACTCTTGTTGGGGCTGATGGTTGTGTTGCTTATAAAAGGACAACACAGAGGATGGCCTGGGGTTAAGCTTAGCTCTGAGTTATCAGCATGTAAAATTGAGTTAACGATGCCTGCTGCACACAATTACAGACTCCAACTAATGATAAAAGGTTGGAGCATCTCTAGCATAATGCCCATGAGCCCAGTAAAGGTGCGTTGAAGACATTTAAAAAGTCCACACGTTGTTAGTATGTGAACCTTCCCTGTCAACTTTCGCAGCTATCACAGCCATATATAATTCATGTCTAAAATTATTTTATTTATTTATATAAGAGACTCACTTTGTTGCCCTCGGTAGAGTGCTGTGTTGTCACAGCTCACAGCAACCTCCAACTCCTGGGTTTAGCAGATTCTCTTGCCTCAGCCTCCTGAGTAGCTGGGACGACAGGCGCCTGCCACAACACTCAGCTATTTTTGTTGTTGTTGTTGCAGTTTGGCCCGGGCCAGGTTTGATCCTGCCACCCTCCATATATGGGACCAGCACCCTACCCACTGAGCCATAGGTGCTGCCCTATTTTTTTTTTTAAATTTTTTGAGAGAGAATCTTACTTTGTTACCCTTAGTACAGTGCTGTGGCATCACAGCTCAAAGCAACCTCAAACTTTTGGGCTGAAGCAATTCTTTTGCCTCAGCCTACCAAGTAGCTGGGACTTGGCAGAGAACTGCCCGCCACAACGCCTGGCTATTTTTAGAGACTGGGTCTCACTCTTGCTCAGTCTGGTTTCAAACTTGTGAGCTCAGGTGATCCACCCACTATGGCCTCCCACAGAGCTGTGATTACAGGTGTCAATCACCACATCCAGACTCATGTCTAAAATTATTTATCAAGAGTGCACTGGCTCAGTGCCCGTAGCACAGTGGTTACGGCACCAGCCACATACGCTGAAGTTGGTGGGTTTGAACCTGGCCTGGGCCAGCTAAACGACGACAACTGCAATGAAAAATAGCTGGAGGTTGTGGTGGGTGCCTGTAGTCCCAGCTACTTGGGAGGCCAAAGTTTGAGATTGCTGTGAGATGTGATGCCATGGCACTCTACCAAGGGTGACGTAGTGAAACTGTCTCTAAAAAACAAGAGTGTATTGCTTGGGCATGGTGGCTCACACCTGTAACCCTAGCCTTCTGGGAGGCCAAGGCAGGAGGACTGCTTGAGCTCAGGATTTCAGGCCAGTCTGAGCAAGACTAAGACCTCTTCTCTATTAAAAACAGAAAAATTAGCTGCGTGTGGTGGCAGGTGCCTGTAATTCCAGTTACTAGGGAGGCTGAATTAAGAGGATCACTTGAGTTCAAGAGTCCAAGGTTGCTGTGAGCTAGGGTAATATCACAGAACTCTAGCCCAGGCAACACAGGCTGTCTCAAACAAAAAAAAAAAAAAAAAAGAAAGAAAGAAAAGAAAGAAAAAGTACATTTATTTTTGGCATTGTCTGTTTTTTTTTTTTTTTTTTTTTGTGACGGAGCCTCAAGCTATCCCCCTGGGTAAAGTGCCATGGCATCCCAGCTCATAGCAACCTCCAACTCCTGGGCTCAAGCGAGTCTCCAGCCTCCGCCTTCCAAGTAGCTGGGACCACAGGCGCCCACCACAACGCCCGGCCATTTTTTGGTTGCAGCCATCATTGTTGTTTGGCGGGCCCGGGCTGGGGATTCGAACCCACCACCTTAGGTGTACGTGCCTGGCACCCTAGCCGATTGAGCCACAGGCGCCGAGCCACGAATCCTTTTTAATACGTTGCTTCAGTTTTATCTGGCATAATTACAGTTCTTGCTTGGAGCGCATGTCTGTGGGCTACATAGCCTCCTTCTAATTTATAATTCCACATCTCTATAGCTAAAGGAGAGAGAGTGGAGACTGTGGTGTGGAGAGACTCATGTCTCCTCCCCTCCTCCAGTGGAAACTCACTTCCCTTGAACTTGAAACAATTTTTTTGGCAATCTGACAAACTTTGCCTAAATGGAGATGAGAAAGTGGCAAAGGTAGGTGTCTAAATGAATTTTCTACTCTAACGATGACAGTTGATCCATACAGAGGTGACAACAAAGTGACAAGGCAATCAAGGAGATGTTGCTTCAAAAGGCAAGTGGGGGGTGGCACCTGTGCCTCAAAGAGTAGGACGCCGGTCCCATATACTGGAGGTGGCGGGTTCAAGCCCAGCCCTGGCCAAAAACTGCAAAAAAAGAAATAAAAGAGATGAAAAAGGCAAGTGGGCAAGGTTTCTGAAGGCCAAACACAGTCACAGCTTGTAACATCAACCATTGACTTCAGAGTTCTAGAGCTCTGAAGCAATAATTCAAATAAATTAGTTGAGTTTGACAGCACATCCCACAGGGACAAAGATTTTTGTCAGTTTGTTCAATTTCACCCATGTGCCTGGCACGTAACTGCCATTCAGCGCCTGTTTACTGAAGGGAGTTATAGCTTTCGGAGGTTTATAAATCTAATACCATCTTACTGGAACGTAGCTTTGCAAGGACCAACATAGAACAATTCTCAGTCCCCTACTGCAACACTTTAGAAATAGCACTGCAAGCATGACAATGGCAAAGGAGCCACGTCCTAACATATAAAAGTAAAGAAAACCTAAAGTATTCCATCTTTTAAAGGAACTCAAGAAATCATGGGGTCATCATATCAAAACAATTAAAAATCTCCCTTGATATTTCTCAATGAAGAAACTGTGAAATGGGAGACTTGGGAAATGGGGTCCAGGGGAGCTTTGAGGTAGCTTTAGAGTTTCAAGGGAGCCAAAGACATGAAACGGCCCTTCTGGGTGGAAATGAACAGTGGCCATGGGTTGCCAGACTACGTCTACTTCCTTCATTGAAGAGTTGTTGCTATTTCCCTCCTGTCTTGGATGATGCAGGAAATTAAGTGTTGGAACAGTGAGGTCAACTCAACAAAGAGGATAAACTTTTATGCGATGCCTCATGGTGCTACCAGGACAGAAGTACTTCCTAAAGTGCTGTTAGACCGCTGGGAAAGTATTTATGAATATTTCTTCCTCCCCCACCCCTATCTTCTCCAAGATCAAAAGAGTGTCACATGGCACTGAACGTTGCTAAGATTATAGACCAAAGGTTCTCTTTGGAGTGGCTAAAAATAATCTGATTGTCAGCATCATTCATGTGATTTCATCCTCATAGATTATGCAAGACTTCTGGGCTGTGGTTGATTCGACAACAGAAAACTTGACCTGGAACTGTAAAATCTGGCTGTCCTACTTCTTCAAGAAAGTTGTTTTCCTCGTCATGTGGGTACCATGCATTTACCCTTCCATTTTCTACATTTGTCAGAAAACATCCATACATCCCTAATTTTGTTCACTTTGACCCAAGTATTTCTTGATATTGCAAATGCCCTAGGCCACTTTTAGGGGGAAAAAATCACAGGAATGCATGTGATGGATCCCAGTTATACTGTTCTGCGCTGATCAGCTGCTGATCTGATCAAGGCAGAATGACTCCAGCTGTAAGGAAAACACACCTTTTCCTATCTGCTTTCCTGAAGAGTGCCCTAGGTCTGTGTGAGAAATGTGGCTAGATGGGGGAAGAGAAGGGTTGTTAAGATCCCTTCTGGCATCTGCAGGAGGGCTGGGCTGCCTCTGTGAGTGAGGGTCTGGTTGCCTTGTGTCAGGCTGCAGGCATGCAGAAGTGTTGATGAGGAACAGGTACCATAGCAAGCTCAACCAGAGACATTTCAGTTTCTGAAACTGTACAGGATTTGTGCCACCTCGTTTGAGTGAAAACTCAAGCAGACTTGGGGTGGTGGGAGGAGATAGTGCTGGTGAACCTGAATTAGATTTGGAGAGACCAGGGTGGTATTTACCATTTTAACCCTACACGTGAGTGCTACAATCATTATTATACAGTTCAAAGTCTTTTGCATAATCTTTATAAATGCATAAATTGAATTGTTTTATTAGTGCCTCGTGAAATGTAAAATTAATAGTGTTCATTCATTCAGCCATCTACTAATTTATTTTACAAATATTCATTACTTGTCAGGCACGTGCCAGACATTGCACAGTGTGATGTTAACATGTTTATCTCCATATCAAAATAAATTTTCTTTTCTGTAAGCCTTAGAGTCCACAACTTCTACATGTGACTGAAAATAATCTCTTTTTTAGCAAAGGGGAGTTTAACAAGAAGAACACAGAGATAAACCCTTGAAATATTTAAATATCACACACATACAGTCAGCCTTCTGTATTTATGGGTTCTATAACCATGGATGTGACCAACCACAGATTAAAAATGTTAGGGAAAAAATGTATGGCTTCATCTATATTAAATATGTATAGACTTTCTTTTCTTGTCATTATCCCCTAAACAATACAGTA
Source organism: Galagoides demidoff (assembly GCA_963574575.1). Lineage (NCBI taxonomy): Eukaryota > Metazoa > Chordata > Mammalia > Primates > Galagidae > Galagoides > Galagoides demidoff. The sequence goes on from CAUYQV010047644.1 coordinate 7,443, forward strand.
TAACAACCATTTACATAGCATTTATATTAGGTATTATAAGTACTCCACTAATGATTTAAAGTATACGAGAGGTTGTACATAGGTTATATGCAAATACTATGCCGGTCTATACGAGAGACTGGAGCATCCTTCGGATTTTGGTATCTACGGGAGGTCTTGGCAATGTACAGATATGGAAAGATGATTGTGTTTATGATTTTAACCAGGAAATTTCACCACGTGCATTTTTCTGAAGATCTAGAATCCTTGCATTGCCTGTTCAGTTGAGTAAATGTTGTCCAGGAAGAACTTCAGTGCGTAAAGAATAAAGTGTTGAGGGCAGCACCTGTGGCTCAAGGAGTGGGGCACTGGCCCCATATACCAGAGGTGGTGGGTTCAAACCCAGCCCTGGCCAAAAAAAAAAAAAAAAAAGTGTTGAAGCAAATATAATAATTTCCCATGTTGACTACCTATAACAATTTATTTTAGGACCAGTAAATTTTGCAGTTGCCTAAAAAGAAATGTGCTTATAAATTCGTGTTAGGTTTATTTTTCTATCCATTATTAGGTAGAGCAATGAACAATAAATTGTGGCTTCTTGCTGACCTTACACAAGTCTTCATTTTTAACTAGAGTCCTTTCCATACTTATCTGTCCAGTAATATGCAGTTAAAAATGTGTATCTAACAAAGGAAACAATCTCCACCTATTTGCACATGGATTAGCCATTTCATCCACACCTGCTAAATAATCTCTCTCCATTTTCCTATTGGTACATATAGTGGGAGAGACTTTGAACTGATTTTTTTCTTCAAGGAAAAAAAATTTAAAGTGCACTTAGCAGAAAAATCTCAGTGCCAACCGAAAGTAACAACCCATTTGGGGATAGCTGGTTCTCATGGAGCCTACACTGACACAGGTTGGTCCTGCCTGGAAACCTGGATAGTTAGAGTGCTTTCCAGGAGTTTCACGGGAAATATCAAATCTCTTTCTGGTGAGTAGCACTAGGAGAGGCTTAAAATGAACTAGGATGGTCTTAGTATCAAATGAACTATTTCCTTGGGAAACAATAAAGAATGAGTTAGGATTTTTAGGAACCATAATTGGTCCAGCTGTTGCTCCCACAGAATTCTGTCCCATATAAAATCTTGGAACCAAATAGGTCACTTCTTGCACATTCAGAAGTGAGAATGACTAGCACTTGGGAGGCCAAGGTGAGTGGATTGTTTGAGCTCACAGGTTCGAGACCAGCCTAAGCCAGAGCGAGACCTCATCTCTAAAAATAGCCAGGCATTGTGGTGGACACCTCTAGTCCCAGCTACTTGGGAGGCTGAGGCAAGAGAATCACTTGAGCCCAAGAGTTTGAGGTTGCTGTGAGCTATGACACCATGACACAACACTCTACCGAGGGTGACATAGTGAAATTCTGTGTTAAAAAAAAAAAAAGTGAGAATGAGGTTGCTCATTCAGCTTGATACATTGAATCTTCAATTATGGAGCTTTTTTCTTTAATACCTAAAAAACGCTCAGGGACCAAAGACCCTTCTTTTTACATGGCATTATTATCTCTGTGCTTACAACTGAAGGCTAATTCTTCCCTCTTGTGTGGAAACTGAGAGGCCTTTAAATGCATAAAGAATTAGTCAACTATTATTAACTAATTAAAAAGAATCATGGAATGTTCAACACTGTACGGTAAGCTGGAGTGCCTTTAGTCCACCCTCTTCATTTTAAGTATGGTACTAATTCCTAACATGTGGGTGGTAGATGTGATTTTTCTTGCCCAGCACTTCTTCCCTCCTCTTTGGGTAAAAATACCTCATATTTTTCTTTGGGAAGTTATCTTCCCCCCTCCATTCCATAAGGTTTTGGGGGCTGATTCTATTTTCAAGAGAGGGTCTAAAGAGAGTCCACATCTCCTGACTGCAATGATTGCTTTAAAAATGAGTACTTGGCCCACAATGGGCCAGTGGGAGCAGCCTAATCTGATGTGTTTCTCACACTTGTCACCAGGGTTCTCATCAATGCACATATAACTGTTTTTACTGAAAGCTTAAAAGGTGTCTCAAGGTAATAGCAAGTCATTCATAAAGCCAAGGTCTCTTTTTTTTTTTTAAGACCAAGCCTCAAGTTGTCCCCCGGGTAGAGTGCTGTGGCATCACAGCTCACAGCAGCCTTCAACTCTTGGGCTCAAGTGAGTCTCCTGCCTCTGCCTCCCAAGTAGCTGGGACCACAGGCGCCCACCATAACGCCCCGCTATTTTTGATTGCAGCCATCATTGTTGTTTGGCGGGCCTGGGCTGGATTCAAACCCGCCACCTTAGGTGTATGTGGCTGGCGCCTTAGCCACTTGAGCCACAGGCGCCGAGCCTATAGCCAAGGTCTTTTGATACTTTCCCACTTTCTGGTGGAGAACACAGATACAGATAATTTCAGTAATATATTAAGAGAGTTCATCCATTCATTTAGTGAGTATTCGTTGAGATGATGAAAACTACTAGAAGCCTCATTCTGTGTTAGGTGCTCCGAATATAGATGTGAATGAAACAATCATGATCCCTGCATGCCTGACAATGGTCTGAAAGATGTATAGGTGGCAGCACACAGGAGGGCCGTGTAAACCATCCTAGAGGTATGTTCGTGGGACACCAAAAAGGCTTCCTGGAAGAAGGGCCTGGCCCCATAAGTACACACACATACATATGTCAACAGCTTGCTAAATTTCCTCAAACACACCAACACACCCATTAACCAGTGCCTGCTATGACAAACGTGGCCAGCATATCAGCAGCCCTCATCCTCCTATACATGATAAAAATAATTCATTTCAAAAATAAGAATCTCATTATATTGATCCCTTGCTTTGCTAAAACCTCCCAAACATTCTCCAAAGCTTTTAGGATAAAACTCCATCTTCTTGGTCAAACTGAACCCTAGTAATTCCTTACCTACTATCCCCACCCTGCCTGGCCTTTACAGGGCTGCTCTGCTGTTTGGACCAACATCTCAGCCCTCTGCCTTTCTATTTCAATGGTCCACCTTCTCAACACCGTCCATGATCCACCCTTTCACTACTTGTCAAACTAGAAACGGTGTTTTTATTAGTTTCCTAATTTGTTAAGTGAATAAATGAGAACACCTAGCTTTATCGTTCTCCTGTAAGTTTTTTCCTCCCTATCCCTCATCCCAAGAACAATCCATCCAGAAAAAAAGAACAATCCATCAATCGCCCTGTTACTAAATCCATGTTGGATCTTCAATCAGAAGTTTGTGAAGTCATGATTCATTTCCTTTGATCTAGCCAACCCCCTCCTGCCTCCTGTCCTTTTCCCCCAAGATAAGACTAATGTAGGAGCAGCTTATTGCCCTGAACCCTACCAAGGGAAGTGGACAAAATGAACATTTATATTCACAAGACCTGAGCCGTGCTTTACATAAAAGGTTGGTTTAATTGGAACATCCAGAGGCTTGAGGGAAAAATGGGAATGGGGAAAGGAAGTAATCAAGCCAGTTGACATTTAACCAAGTGACTACCTAGGAGTGCTGGACACAATGTTAGGCTCTATCTATTGCCAGCTTAAACATCCCATACCTTACAAACACAGGGTTACAGCCTGCAAGGTGGCCTTCCTGACTGGCTATAAAGCACAGCCTCTGGCAGACACTTTGGGGGGGGGGGTTGGAACAGGAATTTTTGCTGAAGGGGTTCGTCAAGTATACATGTTTAACAGGTTATAGAAGGAACTCTGAATACTCCCAGCAGGGTTCCTAAAGCATGTGTAATGAATAAACATATGACCCATGCTCACTTGGAGGTGGAGACTTACCATTTAAATGTACTGGGCAAATCCATACGGGAACCTGGAGAGTGTAAATGCTTTCGGGTTTCGTGCTTTGTTTATGGGAGAATGTGTAGGGAATCAGATTGCATCGTGGAAATCAACATGGTCAGTGACTATTCACTGTCCCATCTGGGCTGCCATTTATCGGGGCCTCGGACCAAACAGGTCTCCAGCCCATGGCTTATCTAGCTGTGTTCTGCATGTGGACCACTTCGCACTGTAGCTCAGGAATGGTTGCTCTTAGATGCCTGCGGGCTATGTGCTTTAGCAGAAGGGAGAGAGGGAGAGAGATAAACAGTCTTTGAGGGAAAGAAACAGTCTTAGAAGATATAAGTCTTAGCAGTTTTTCGTGGAGAGAGATGCCTTGCAGGCGCTCTGCAGGCAGGAGAAGCAACACAGTCTGAATGAGCGGGTCTGTAAAAGAATGTACTGGCTCCCGACGGCCTTCTCCTCCAGCCTAATATAGATACAATCCCGTGGCGCTTACCACCACCGGTGTAGAGACTGCCATGCTCTAGTCTCACAGTCTCTCATGTTTGTTAGGAGAGCCAAATCCCTCCCCATACTCTTTTCACCAGGGTGTTACACTACAGAGCCACAGGTGTTTCTTATAACTCTCACTCCTCCTTGCCATGTGCTATACGGGCTGCTACACAACACCACCATCTAATTCGCTAAACATTATTTACTAAAAACCATTGAATTGTTTCCTGTTAAAGGATGAGCTTTATAGTATGTGAGTCAAATCTCAGATTCAAAAAGAAAGCTTAGCGCTTAGAACTGCACACACATCCTGCACCATCATTCTTATTGATGTCCCATTTTGTAAGCCCAGGAAACATTCTTGGGCCTCACAGCTGGACCAGGATCCAGCTGGGCCAGAACCTGCCACCCTCTGACAGTATCTTTTGTCCCCCAAACTGAGTTTGGCCTCCATCTCTCCCCCCTACCCCCCAGCTGATCCTTGGCTGTGCACAAAGATGGGAGGTGAGCAGGAAAGCACTGGGGCCATGGTTATTGATGTTATTAAAATAGCACCATTGGAGACAGTTTTGTAAATAAATTCACTATTTTGAAAACTGTTAAGTAAAGAAAAAGAATTTATTTTGCCTTTTTCATAAAAAAAAATTTTAATGTACCACAATTAGGCCCTGTATGTCAAAAGGTGATACAGGGACAGGAAGGCATGTAAGTATACAGCTTCTGTAAACCAGCTAAAACCAGCTCAAAACAGTCTGTGGTCGGTGCTCTTATCAAGAGAAAGTTACTGAAATCAGTCTCTTGTCTCAAGTTGTAGTTTTAGCTTCTGGAACAAGTAGGTGGGTCCATCAGCCTCTGGTGATCAGTAAGCTGAAATTGTTTTAAAATTGCCCATCTCAAGGTCAGGGACTGTTTAGCTGCTAGGGAAAAACAAAAACCTGTGGCAATTAGAACACAGTTTATAGTTATTCTTTAAGTGTAGGGACTGCGTGACTTAATCCCTGCCTGGCACGACCTTAGGTTCTGTTTATAATTTGGTATCTTTTTTTTTGAGGCAGAGTTTCACTTTGTTGCCCTCAGTAGAGTGCTGTGGCATCACAGCTCACAGCAACCTCCAACTCCTGGGCTTGGGTGATTCTCTTGCCTCAGCCTTTAGAGTAGCTGGGACTACAGCCACCGGCCACAATGCCCAGGTATTTTTTGTTGTTGTTGTTGCAGTCTGGCCAGGACCGGGTTTGAACCGGCCACCCTCTGTACATGGGGCCGGCACCCTTCTCACTGAGCTACAGGCACCACCCTATAATTTGTTATCTTATTGTCACCAAGAGTCCATTCTGTCGGTCTTATGACCTGTATTTTAACATTAACGCTGGTCAGTGATTATGTCAAAATCACAAAGGAAAGAGGTATAATGCCTATGACCTCTTGTGCCAGCAAGGTCAGAAATTCCATTTATAAAATATTTCTGGGGTCCACTGAGGGTCTATTCAGTTGGTTGGGGGGGGAGGGCTTAGGATTTTATTTTTAGTTCTTATTATGATGCCTTATTTAATGAAGTGAAAGAAGAATATACACAAATGTATAGATTTTTGAATTGCATAAAAGGAAAAGCCAATACATTTTTTTTCTTTATATGGTTGAAACAAGTTATTTGTGCATTTATAGCCTTTTCTTTTAATTAAAAACAGGGGAAAATCATTGACATTCCTAATTTCAAATTTTTATTTTTATATTTTATTTATCTATTTTTTTGGAGACAGAGCCTCAAGCTATCCCCTGGGTAGAGTGCCATGGCATCACAGCTCATAGCAACCTCCAACTCCTGGGCTCAAGTGAGTCTCCTGTCTCAGCCTCCCAAGTAGCTGGGACCACAGGCGCCCGCCACAACACCCGGCCATTTTTTGGTTGCAGCCATCATTGTTGTTTGGCGGGCCCGGGCTGGGGATTCGAACCCGCTACCTTAGGTGTATGTGGCTGGCGCCTTAGCCGCTTGAGCCACAGGCACCGAGCCTCAAATTTTTATTTTATTTTATTTGTTTTTTGAGACAGACTCTCACTCTGTACCTCAGATAGAGTGTGGAGGCATCATAGCTCACGTCAACCTCAAACTCTTGGACTCAAGTGATCCTCTTGCCTCAGCCTCCCCAGTAGCTGGGTCGAAAGGCACCTACCTACTCAGGCTACTTTTTCTACTTTTGATAGAGACTGGGTCTCCCTCTTTCCCTCTGGTTCACGTTGGTCTGGAGCACCTGAGCTCAGGCTATCCTCACCTGCGCCTCCCAGAGTGCTAGGATTACAGGCATGCGTCTCTGTGCCTGTCTTTTAATTTCAAAAATTTTAAAATAAAACATTTAAATTCCTATTTGTAATTCTCTTTTTCAAATTAAAGAAAACCCCCAGAAACATTATAAAAGGTTTTAGAGTATAATGTCACTAGTTTGATGGGCCTAGCCACCACACCTAATGCTTGCATCCAATTCTCAGGCTTAGGCTGTGGTCAGCAGGCAGTGCCACCTGGAACCACTTTTATAGAAGCTTTTACAATCTATACTTGATTTTTAATGAACACAGTCTTAAGAATAAATCCAAGTGGGACTTTTCTCCCCTATCATCCAGTAACTTACATCCTATTAGCCTGGGACCTCACTGATGCACAGCTGTGATGTACTAAAAATTCTCTCAAAACTGCTTCCTCTCTTAGGTCAGCAGCTGACCTATTTAGAACTCTGCTGACAAAAAAGTAGAATATCACAAATGAACACTGAAACCCAAAAATCTGAATTCAAGCTGTAGGTAAAAAAATTCTCAAATGACTGAAGATGCCTCATTGATAATCCTGAAGAAGCTGGTACAATATTTAATCTTTATACCCTAATCTTGGGTACAAATACTTATTTCAATCATCATTTTCTAGTCCAAAGGTATTTTGCATAATCTTTAAGAGTGCAAATTAAAAAAATGCTTAGTAAAATTAATAGTGATGTTCATTCATCTATTTCACTGAATAGGCGGTAAATTCCTAGACAAGGACCTCAGGTACCCATCTTTCTTTGGTTTTTTTGAGTCCTAGGAGCCTAAATACAAGGAATCCTACCAGTAGACAGCGGTCAGAAACTTTCTGCAGGAGCAAAGAACGCGTTACAGTTGCTCATTAAACATTTTGTTCTTTATCCTCTGCTGGGGTGGTAGGCAATGGGAATGTGCTTATGCCTACCTTATGCACGCGGAAAACTTAGTTTCACCCAATACACAACCTCCGTCGGCCACACAGGGAGCGCTGATTCCACAACCAGCCGGTCTGGGAGGGCCACTAAGTCCCGGCCAGCCACGTGGCGGCCGCGCCCCTGCCCGCATGTTCCCACGGCGGCTCGGACTACCCTCCGGGGGGCGTCGCTGGCGCGTAGCAGGGCTCTGCGGCCGGAAGCGGATCGGATGCTCGGTCCTGCGGGGCGGCTCTGCCCGGCCCCTGGTCCGCCTTCCGTCCGTGCGCGCCGCAGCGGCTTCTGGAGGGTCACGAGCTCTCTACAGCGCCCAGCGATGCACTGAGCCTTCATTCTGGAAGGCGAGGGTTGGGGCCACCGAGATCGCGGGCCGGGACGAGGGGCGCGCTCGGAGAGGCCGTGGAGCCCCCGAGACTGGATCCCGAGTAGCGGATGAGGCGCGTGTGGGGCGCGGCAGGGGGTGGGGAGCGGGCGGGGGCGCAGCCAGAAACGCCCGGGGCCTGGCCGGGTCGAGCTGGTTTGGGGCACCGTGGAAGGGAAGGGCGAGAGGGGCCGGAATGCGCCGCCCGGCCGGCTCACCTCGCTCTGGCGGCACGCCCCGCCCGGGACTCGAGAGGAGGGGAGCCCAGCCTGGGGCCCCTGGACTCTGAGACCGCCCCCTCCCGCTCCTGGGCCGGCTGCGAGCGACAGCGACGGCTGGAGCCACGGCGGCAGCATGAGAGCCGGGGCCGCTCCTCCACGCCTGCGGACGCGCGGCGGGCGGCTCTGCCTTCGCGCACCATGGGGGCGCTGTGGGGCTGGGTGGCAGGCGGGCGGCGCGGGCGGCGCGGAGGCCGGAGGCTGCCGCGGAGCGCTCGGGCGCTGGCGGCTGCCGGCATGCTGTGTACCGCGCTGGCCGCGTACGCCTGCTGGGGGCAGCTGCCGCCGCTGCCCTGGGCATCCACCGCCCCGCCGCGGCCAGTGGGCGTGCTACTGTGGTCGGAGCCCTTCGCGGGGCGCAGCGCCGCGCCCAGGCAGCCCCCCGACTGCTGGCTGCGCTTCAACATCAGCGGTTGCCGCCTGCTCACCGACCGCGCCGCCTATGGAGAGGCGCACGCCGTGCTCTTCCACCACCGCGACCTGGTGACGGGGCCCCCCGACTGGCCCCCGCCCTGGGGTGCCCAGGTGCGTAACGCAAAGGAGCTGCGCGTTTTAGACCAGGAGGAGGAAGCTGCGGTGGCAGAAGCCCTGGCGACCCCGGGCCCCAGACCCCCGGGCCAACGCTGGGTGTGGATGAACTTTGAGTCACCTTCACACTCCCCGGGGCTGCGAAACCTGGCAGCTGACCTCTTCAACTGGACGCTGTCCTACCGGACCGACTCGGACATCTTTGTGCCTTATGGCTACCTGTACCCCAGGAGCCTCCCCAGCGACCAGCCGTTAGGCCTGGTTCCACCGCTGGCGCGGAAACGGGGATTGGTGGCCTGGGTGGTGAGCCACTGGGACGAGCGCCAGGCCCGGGTCCGCTACTACCGCCAGCTGAGCCAGCATATAGCCGTGGACGTGTTCGGCCTGGGAGGGCCAGGGCAACCGGTGCCTGACAGCGGCCTCCTGCACACAGTGGCCCGCTACAAATTCTACCTGGCTTTCGAGAACTCGCAGCACAAGGATTACATCACGGAGAAGCTCTGGCGCAATGCTTTACTCACCGGGGCGGTGCCTGTGGTGCTGGGCCCGGACCGCACCAACTATGAGCGCTTCGTGCCCCGTGGCGCCTTCATCCACGTGGACGATTTCCCTAGTGCTGCCTCCCTGGCCTCCTATCTGCTTTTCCTTGATCGCAACCCAGCCGTCTACCGCCGCTACTTCAGCTGGCGCAGGAGCTACGCTGTGCATGTCACCTCCTTCTGGGACGAGCCTTGGTGCCGGGCCTGCCAGGCGGTGCAGAGGGCTGGGGACCGGCCCAAGAGCATAAGCCACCTGGCCAGCTGGTTTGAACGGTGAAGCCGCCCTTCTCTGCCAGTGACCCGGAGAGGCCAGGTTGTGTGCATCTCCTTGACAGCCGAATCATGGGACTAACTTCTCCAAACACCCATTTTTGCTCTATGGGAGAAAGGTGATTTACCAATTAATATTATTCAGTTTTGCACTACACGTAGTTGGGTTTCCTCTGCTGTTGATGGTCAGCAGTATTGAGGGGTGAAGAATGGGGCCTCTTCCTCATCTTATATTCAGTGTAGAGGTGAAGAAACAGGTACAAGAAGCCGCTGGGGCGGGTTTTCTGAATTTGTCGGCCACAGGCCATATTTGCGGCCTGCACAGCCTCCAAATCTCAAACTCACATTCCCTGTGCCAAGGTGAAGAAGGTTTTAGAAGGAGCCTTGTTGCCTCCCAGTAGTTGAAGGACTTTTGCCACAAGTGAGTCTTTTTCTTTGTTTGGATTCCTCAAAGCCTTGGCTCCTGAGAAAGGTGAAGAGGGCAGTCCAAAAAGCCATTGACTTTCTTAACAGGTACAGTTTGTTTCCCTTCCCTATGAATGGAAACAAGATGCTGGCCTGTCTTTGGAGGGGAGTTAAGATGAATATATGGGTGTACCTCACTTACACAGAAATGTATTCCTGCAAAGCTGCCTTTAAGTCAAATCCCAAATTCAGTGACCTAGGCAAGTTCAGTATTTAATGGAACCCTATGGAGAATCCCTTTACAATGTGAATAATCATCTCCTAATTTACTCTGTTTTTATGTTTTTCTATAACTTGGATTTTTAAAAAAAGCATTTTAATGTTACAGATGTGAAAGTAAAACAGAAGCAGCCTTCTCCCCTCTTAGCCAGAAAATCAGCCTGTGTTTACAAACAGAAGAGAAGGTAGCCACAGTTGTCATTTCCATAAAATTATTTATTCCATGTGTTTACTGGACCCAAAATTTTGACAAGAATGTCAGTCCTTCAGAGTTACTGGCATTACCTGTCCGCAGAACAGTGAAGGAGACCATATTGCATTGTTATGAAATGGTGTAAAAAAGAAAATAAGTTCCACGATGTCTGTTAGTGGCAGTTTTGTTTCTTTCTGTCAGTTTTTAGTTAAATGTTTAGATCTTAGGGAATGACATTGAATGAGTGCCTATGTTTAATGTACTCTGTCTCTCGTAAAAAGCTAAATCTGTAGTTCTCTCTGGTGCCGCAAAGTAGTGTAACATAGCTTCACAATTCTAGTGCCCAAGACCGTGCTGTGGGATTGATCTTGAAAATACATGCACTGACTCAGCAAGTCGCTGAATGAGCAGCACATTCAACAGGTGTCTCTGTGTGCTACTCTGTGCCAAACACTTGGCTTGGATCCCTAGGGGAGACAGAAAGATGTGTAAGGGAAGGTCCTTCTCTTTAGGGCTCTTACAATCTACCACTGCCAAAAAAGTAAATCGTGACCAATAAAACAATTGGCAGAACCTGTTTGATTAAAGTGACAATTCTTAGTGATACTGTAATCAACAATTAGCCAGTTAGTTTATAAAGCCTGAAATAATAGGAGTTTTCTTCTCTTTTTATTTTAGTAAGGATCCACAGTAACTAGTGGCTGTAAGGTCTGAGATTAGTTTTATGCAGGGCTCTGCTGTAAACAGTAATTTTGCTTTTGATTAGTACAATTAGTTAAATCATAAAGCAAGTTTTACCTCCACGTGCGTTGTTGCAGACATACTTGAAGAGCTCACTTAAGTCTAGGTCCTCAATCTCTACCTTAAAAGGGGAAATTTAAACCTAGGGTCACATTTCTTCACTAAAGTGTTACTTTGTGGCAGAATTAGAATTACAATGTACCAGCCATCCAGTAAAGATGAAAGTTCTATTCTTAGAATGATGCTTTTCTGAGATACTGGCCAGTGATCTTGGTGTTACTAGAGATCTGCATGGGTCAGAGTTGAGGTTTTGAAAGTAATCTAGTTCGGTTTCGAATTCCAGCTTTGTGACATAACGTTGGACAAATTAGTGGCTTCTGCTTCCTCACCTGTAATGAAAGGGGAAAATACTTTCCAGTTCATTTCAGGAAGCAAAGATGACTAACACAGCAGGCACCCAGTCGATGAGATATACACATGTATTTTTTCCTTCTGGACTTGCAGTGATTTCAGGGTGTCCTCAGACCCATTTATCTGTCTAATTAAATCTCAAGGTATGTTATACAATAAATCTGAAATAAAAAGGAAGGTGCCTCACATTGTGTATTTCAAATGAGTCCCCAACGCTAGGCCATATTTCAAGAATCACTTATTACCTTTCAGATTAAGCTTAAATTTGCAGACTAGGAAAAAACAACTATACTTTCTTTGAAAAGAATTTTTTTTGTCTGTTTTGGTAAAGCTGTATAGTTAAATTAGTATCTATTATTAAGTCCATTTAAAACTAACCGTATATTTATGGAGTATTTAGCATGAGAAAATGTAATTGCATTTTTATTCACATGCAAGCTTTTAGTACGGAAAAAAAAATTCTAGGCTAATCTCATCAAAGAACAAGAGAAATGTGGTGATTGCTCATTTTGTGTCATTTCTCATATTCTAAATTGAGTGGGTTCAAATTTAACATAACCATACAAAAATGCATAGGAAGGTATCATGTATATTTCATAATGTGTTTCCTGTGATTGCCACACTATCTTTTAAGGCATAAGCTTTTCTTTCTAATTTATTTCAAATTTATTTGTTAGTGCCTTATGACTCCTAATTACATGAGTGCACATAGAACCCCCATCATAGTAACATAGGGGAGACAGAATGGCCGATGGAAAGAGCCAGGACTGGGGATGTGGCTCTGTACTTTCTGCCTCCGTGGCCTTGATTAGTCAAGTTACTTAAACTGTCTGAGTTTTACCTTCCTCCTTCATAATGTATGAATAGCCTGCGTGGCAAGGATTGGATGTGATGAGGCAGGCCAAGGTGCCTTGTACGTTGTAAAGTGCTGTGTAATTACAGGATGCACCAAACGTTCCAGGCACTAGACCAGGAACTGGTGAGCTTTTTCTGTATAGGACCAGAGGGTAAATATTTCAGGCTTTGCAGACCGTACAGTTTTGTTTCCCCAACTCGTCTCTACTGTCCAAGAGCAGAAGTAGGCACAGACCACACAGAAACAAATGGGGTGGCTGGATTTTGCTCTAGACTTTTAGAGATGTAAAGCATTTGAGAAAGTACCTGATAGAGGTTTCCTGGAAGGGATTAAAGAGTTGGAATTTAAGAATTCTAGAGGCAGATATTCCTGGGTGCCTAGACCAGCTCTGCAACATTTCCTAATTGTTTGAGCTTAGGAAAATTATTTAAGCCTTCTGTGTTTTGTTAGTTGCATCTCTAATTGAAGGTAATCATATATAATTTATGGGGGGTGTAAAGATTAGACAAGACACCGAAAGTGCTGAGTACTTTGCCTGGCACATAGGAAGTACCTGGGGAATGCTGGCTGTGATTACTACTGGCCTATTTTACAGGAAGGGGCCAAGGTCTAAATGCGCTGCAGGACTTTGCCTAAGGTTACGGGAGTAGTGGCAGAACCAGCCAAGCTCATGTAAATCACACCCCTTTTGAGCCTCTGTTACTAGTACTGCAGAAGGGAGGGGTTGGACAAAATCATCTCTTGGGCCCTTGTTCCCTTCGCTATCCCTCTACTAACTGGCCCCCTGGGGCTTAAAGAGCTATTTTGCCTCCTAATGTGCCTTCCTTACTGTCTGGAACTGACTTGATATACAGGAGCAGAAAACCAGGCACCAGAGAAAGAGAATCTGATTTAGCTGATGTGTGCTTGTGTGTACATATATATATGTGTGTACTGTACATATTTTCTTAAAGTATCACATGTCTCCGATGTCAGGGATAGGAGCCAAATTCTTAGTAATTACTTTGATAAATAATTGTGTTGAATACATTTCAGGTCATTCTTGGATGTGTCTCAGGGGCTTTAATGCTATACATTCTTTTAAAAAATCAAGTATTTATGTACACTTGCTCTGATTTTTTGACAAACTGATTAAAGTGATAGGATGGAAGACGACTCCTCGTTTGTGATTTCTATCCATGATCCGCGGCACAAGGCAAACTTCCTTGCCAGGGGGCAGTCTCTGACGTTCATTAGTTCTAGGCTGGTCTGATGGTTTTGCCCTTTCCGTGTTCAGCTTGTCTTTCTGATCTCCCCTTTTGCTTGGGGATTCATCTCCAAGGGCATAGGTAATAAACGCCTTTCTCTCAGTCTGGCTAATTTTACAAAGCTGACGCTCTCTTTGTCTCTAATTCCTTGCCACTAAACCAAATAGGGTAGAACCTCCATAGTTGAGCACCTTCTTAAGCTGACCCAATTGTCATAGACCAGACTTCACCACATGTGCGTGTCAGGACAGTAGGCCCAGTTCCTTATGTTGACCAGTTTGTTACAGTCCCTTGGGAGGTCAACTTACAGAGTCCACTGTAATTTCATTTTAAAAAGACCTGGAATCAAGACTGGGAACATGATAGTGGGGAGGCAAGTGTTCCTAACAGCTGGTGCTCGGCTTCTTGAAAGGGGAAAATGGAAGTTGAGATGATGAACATTATTTTCTCTTTTTTCCTACTTGCTGTCCTCCAACACACACACGCTGGCATGCTCATTTAAGTACAGGCTTAAATGATGATGGCCAGCTGAGGAGAGGAGCAGGACCAGCAAGAAACGATTAAATGATGAATGAGTGAAAAGAAAAGTCATTCTAGAACAGCAGGTGGTGAACATAGATGGGCAGTGAAGAGCAAAAAAAAAAAAGGGAAGAAGACAGAGGATGTAAGGTCAGGAGGAAGGGAGCGGGAAGGAGCCGAGGAACGTAGAGGGAAGACAGGGGTTAAAGGACAACAGAAGAGGCAGGATAAACTCGGGACATATGCGTGGAGAATGAAGGAACAGGTTAAAATTCACCATTCTCTGCCACTTTGCTGAAAAAGAAATCTTTGTTCCAGCTTGAAAAGCACCATCTGTTGGCAAATACGGAGTGAAATCAAGAAGTCTGAACTAACAAGGAAAGTCAGGAACTTGAGGAATAAACTAACATTTTAGCAGAAATATAAAACTATCCCTTGATTCATTACAAAAGATTGTTGAACTCTTATGAATGCTCCTTTTTTCATCTTAAAAAAAATGTCATTCATTGCGTTTTTTTTTTTCATTCCTGGTCGGCATACTTCATCTGTATTCAATATCCACTTAAAAGAATTTATCATATAGCATAATCATCAATTTACTCTTTAAAAGAAAAGAGGAAAAGTTGTAAGGGACTCAGTTATTTAGTATCCTTTTTTAGTTTCCTGTAGAACTTTACAAAAGTATCTCCGTAGATTTAAAAGAGTTGGATTTTTATGATGGATCCATTTTGAGATCTTTGAATTAATGCTGTTTTCAGATCAGTGAAAGCAAGCAGGACACACCCTTTCAGTCTGGTTTCTTTTGCTTAATGTAATGCACCTGAGACGCTTCCATATTGTATGTATCAGCAATACTTTCGCTTTTACTGTTGAATAGTATTCCATTAATTCTTTTTTTGAGACAGAATCTCACTATGCTGCCCTCCGTAGAGTGCTGTGGCATCATAGCTCACAGTAACCTCAAACTCTTGGGCTCAAGCAATTCTCTTGTGTCAGCCTCCCAAGTAGCTGGGACTACAGGCACCTGCCACAATACCCGGTAATTTTTTTGTTGCAGTTATCATTGTTGTTTTTTAGCAGACCCGGGCTAGGTTAGAACCCACCAGCCCCCGGTGTATGTGGCCGGCGCCCTAACCACTGAGCAATGGGCTCTGAGCCATTAATTTTTAATACAAGTTCTTTATTAGATGTAGCTTTTGTTAAGTTTTATCTGTGATGCACTTTACCTTGTCATTGTCTTCATAGTGTCTTTTGCAGAGTAAAAGTTTTTTATTTTGATCATCAAATTTATCAATATTTTATTTTGTGAATTATGCTTTTCAGTTGTATCTAAAATTTACCTCCATACCTAAACTAAGGTCATGCAGATTTTCTCTTCTGTTTTTATCTAGATATTTTCATTCTCTTTTGAAAATTCTCCTGGACTTTTGAAAAACAGAAGTTTTGAATTTTGATGAAGTCAAATTTATCAAGGTTTTTGGTTTTTTTTATGGTTCATGCTTTTGGCACCCTAAAGTTAAGAAATCTTTTTTTAACCCAAAGTCTTTAAGAATTTTCTTCTAGAAAGTATATAGTTTCAGATTCTATGTTTAGGACTATGCTCCTGTGATTTTTTTACATGGCACAAGCATTTTAAAAAAAAATATGGATATATTTGTTTGCATATATTGAGATGAGCATATGTTGGGATAATTCGTCCCTTGATACGATGAATTAACTTGATTGGTTTCCAAATGTTAACGCAGCCTGTATTCTCAGAATAAAACTCACTTTTATTGCTATGGTTTGAATGTTTCTGTTCCTCCAAATTTCATGTATTGAAATCTAATTCCTATGGTGATGGTATTTAGAGGTGGATCCTTTAGAAGATGATTGAATCATGAGGGTGCTGTGCTCACGACTGGAATTAGTGCCCTCATAAAAGAGACCTGGTGGAGCCTGTTTACCTCTTCTGCTGTGTGAGGGTATGCCGTGTGTGAGGAGTGGGATCCTCACCAGACAACAAACATACTGGGCCCGCCATCTCAGACTTCCTAAACTCCCAAAATGTGAGAAATAAATTACCCAGTTTAAGGTATTGGTATAGCAGTCCAAATGGGCTAGACAGTAATCACGTGTTATCCTTGTTATATATACAATGTAAGATTTAATTTACAAATATTTTGTTGAGCATTTTTGCATCTATATCCATGAGACATATTGCTCTGTAGTTTAATTTTTTTTGTCATAATGCCTTTGCCTACATTTGGTAATGCTGGCCTCATACAATGAGTTTGGAGATATTCCCTCTTCTCGTGCTTTCTGTAAGAGTTTGAATAGAATTAGTGCTATGTATTCCCTAAATGTTTGGTAGAACTTACTATATCAGAGCAGAGTACACTTTTATCTTCCTGTATTGTCTACTTTTCTTTTTGCCTTCCTCTCTCCTTCTTTCCTTCCTTCTTTCTTTATTTTATTTTTGTGGCCTGTTCACCTTTCTTCCTTTTGCTATTCCACTGAAACACAGGATAAGAAAATTATGTGTCAGTGATTTTCGATAAAATTAACTGTCAAACTTTGAACATAAATTTAAAAATGAGTTAAATGAGAAATTCAACATACCTAAGGGAGAGTTTGGTTAAGTATTAGTTGAATTATGCCATTTAACCTTATTTTCTCAAATTTTTAATGTCCTAACAAAAGAAAATTATTTCATATAGCCATTTGTTGTATCTGCCAGAGCCATTTTCTTCTTTATTGTTTAAAGAACCAAAGGTACTGTCCACGTATTTGGTTTTTATTTAAATTAGGCACTGTAATTTATTTATTTCTTTTGTTTTGTTTTTATTAAATAACTGTGTGCATTGATGCATTTATGGGGTTCAGTGTCCTGTTTTGATATACAATGTGAAATGCTTACATTGAATTGATCCATCACCTCACTTACTTATTTGTTGTGGTAAGACAATTATACTCTTTTTTTTTTTTTTTTGAGACAGAGTCTCAAGCTCTTGCCCTGGGTAGAGTCCCATGGAGTCCCAGCTCACAGCAATCTCCAAGTCTTGGGCTTAAGTGATTCTCTTGCTTCAGCCTCCCAA
Source organism: Galagoides demidoff (assembly GCA_963574575.1). Lineage (NCBI taxonomy): Eukaryota > Metazoa > Chordata > Mammalia > Primates > Galagidae > Galagoides > Galagoides demidoff. Next base: position 24,668 of record CAUYQV010047644.1, read on the forward strand.
GTAGCTGGGACTACAGGCGCCCATCACAAGGCCTGACTATTTTTTGGTTGTAGTTCTTTTTTGGTAGGCCCAGACTGGATTCAAACCCACCAGGTCCAGTGTATGTGGCTGGTGCCTGCCGCTAAGCTACAGGTGCCGAGCCAACAATTATACTCTTTTCTTTATAGTTTTGAAATATACCATTGTATCACACACATTAGGTGAGGTTGCCCCAAATGCCCTCCCTCCTTCCCTCTCTCTCCTCTTCCCTTCTATTTTCTGGACTATAGTTATGTTTTACCATTCATATGAACGTGTAGGTGATTATATATTGATTTCATAGTAGTATTGAGTACATTGGATACTTTTTTTTTTTCAATTCTTGAGATACTTTACTAAGAAGAATATGTTCCAGCTCCATCCAGGTAAACATAAAAGATGTGAAGTCTCCATCTTTTTTATAGCTGCATAGTATTCCATGGTGTACATATACTACAATTTGTTAATCCATTCCTGGGTCGATGGGCACTTGGGCTGTTTCCATGTCTTGGCAATTATGAATTGGGCTGCAATAAACATTCTGGTCCAAATATCTTTGTTATAAAATGATTTTTGATCATCTGAGTATGATCTATTCCTAGTAGAGGAATTGCAGGAGTGAATGGTAGGTCTATTTTTAGTTCTGTGAGTATTCTTCAAACTTCTTTCTAAAAAGGTCATATAAACTTGCATTCCCACCAGCAGTGTAGAAGTGTTCCATTCTCTCCATATCCACACCAGCATCTGTAGTTTGGGGATTTTGTGATGTGGGCTAATCTTAATGGAGTTAGATGATATCTCAAAGTGGTTTTGATTTACATTTCTCTGATGATTAAAGATGATGAGCATTTTTCATGTGTTTGTAGGCCATGCACCTGTCTTCCTCAGAGAAGTTTCTGTTCAAGTCGCTTGCTCACTTAGAAATGGGGTTATTTGTTCTTTTCTTATTGATTACTTTGAATTCTTTATGGATTCTAGTTATCAGACCTTTGTCAGAAGCATAACCTGCAAAAATATTCTCCCATGCTGAAGGTTGTCTGTTTGCTTTACTTACTGTGCTCTTGGCTGTGCAAAAGCTTTTTAGTTTGATCAGATCCCAGTAATGCATTTTTGGTGTTGCTTCAATTGCCTGGGTGGAGGGGTCCTCCTTATAAAATATTTTCCGAGGCCGATTTCTTCAAATGTTTTCCCTGTACTCTCTCCTAGTATTTTTACACTTTCATGTCTTGAGTTTAAATCTTTTATCCAGTGAGAATCAATTTTTGTTAATGGTGAAAGGTACGGGTCCAGTTTCAGTCTTCTACAGGTCTCCAGCCAGTTTACCCAGCACCATTTGTTAAATAGGGAGTCTTTCCCCCACTGAATATTTTTGATAGGCTTGTCAAAGATCAAATGACAATAAGTAGCTGGGTTCATCTCTTGGTTCTCTATTCTGTTCCATACATCTGTCTCTCTGTTTTTGTGCCAGTACCAGGCTATTCTGATCATTATAGATTTATAGTATAGCCTGAAGTCTGATAATGTG
>CAUYQV010047657.1:0-10271 GCA_963574575.1 Galagoides demidoff
AATGTTCTTCTTAGCAAAGTATCACAGGAATGGAAGAAAAAGTATCCAATGTACACAGCCCTTTTATGAAACTAATCTATAGCTCTCAAATGAAAGATACAACTTAATTCTAGCCCAAGAATATGGGGAGGGGGTGGAGAATGGGAGGGGAGAAGGGCAGTTGGGTGGTGGGAGGGTGACTGGAAAGATCACCTATATGGTCTGTCTAACAAGGGTACAAGTGAACTTTTCTAGAACTAGAATATAAATGTTTTGACACAATGACTAAGCAAATGACATGAAGTCTATGTTAAACAGCTTGATGAAAGTATTTCAAATTGTATATGAAAACACTACACTGTACCCCATGTTTGCATTAATGTATACAGCTATCATTTAATAAAAAAAGAAAAAAGAAAAAAAAGAAACTCTGAAAAAAGAAATAGCTGAAGATGCTAACAAATGAAATTTCCAAGTTCTGTGATATCCTGCAGTTCTATAGGGGCTGGAGTAGTGTCTCCCACTTGATTCAAACTGGCCAATGAGGGAAAGACCAAGCCAGTTGGAGAGTGTGGCCATTTGGAATCCTTCTATGCTGAAAGCTCCCAGATGGTGAATAAAGCCCTTCCTCTTCTAAACATGGTGTTTGGGTGCTCTTTCTCTCTTTTGGGCCTCCTCTTCCTGCAACATTTTTGGTTCCCTGACTGGGAAGCGAGATCACCCTTGGAGAGAACACACACCTGGTAGTTGCTGCCAATCCTCTGGACACCCATGTGGGGGCCTCTGATCAGCCTGGGTGACGTGAACCACTGAGCATGCCAGGGAGGCTGTTTGGCTTCCCTGTGTGGACACCTAAACTGGGCTGAGAAAGGACCCAATCGGCAGGTCTTCAAGGAGTCAAACACTGGGAGGAACAGTCACACAGGGACAGGTACTTCCACACGGAGATATCGAAGGCAAGGTATGATCAATCTGGGGATCCCACTACAGTTTTAGTGGAAGAAGGAGCCTGATCAACTCCTTGGGCATTAGATTGCTGGCAGGTCTGTTGAGAGGTGTGTGAGAGCGTGTGAATGTGGTGTGACTGAGACAACTCTGAGAATGGAGTTGGACCTCCCTTCACAGGACATAGGGGAGTGTTGGTTCATCTCCTATGGCTAAGTGGCAGCTTAAGTGGGAAATGGAAGCTGCCCAAGTTAAGAAATGGGTTCAGATTGTGTGCATGTGAGTGCTTGGAGAATGAAATGGGTAACAATAGGTGGGGTTTTGTCCCCCCCCCTTCACAGGGTGAAACGAATGTGTGAGTGTGCCCTTCTTCCCTGCTCCAAACCTGGAAGTCCCAGGTTTTCTGCTTTCTGTCTTTAGTGGCAGCCACGTGGCCATGTGGGTCTTGGAGGAAAATGAAAAGACATTAGAAAGGATGTCGTAGTTTTTGTTACTGGAATTTCTTCAGTGAGTCTTTGGTCTCAGGAATTTGATAATTGAGCCCATGGGCTATATAGATCAGTGATAAAATGGCATTTTGTTGAACTGAGGGACATTCAGAGGGAGCAAAGAGTGCCAGAGCTATTGGTAGAGGGGGCATGCCTTGGAAAGTGTTGCAGTTTGGGCAGTCTGGTGAGCTCTGGATGGCCCTTGAAAATCTGGGGAAGAGAGTGTAAATCTCATGAGGAATGGGGTTTTATCCATATCAGCAACAAGTCTTCAGGGTTTACAGCCTCTGGAAGGGGAGAAGAGGCCCAGGTCGGACGTTTCCTGCATGAGTCTTTTGTCTAGGGGTAAATAATTGGCTCTGAAAGATATTTTGGCCAGGACTTGGTATATGGAAAAATACCTTTACAAACTGAATGGATGTTCTAGCAAATGAATGAATGCAGCCCCTCACCTTGGACAAGGTTTTGAGGTCTTTGCAGTAGTTTTTGTCTGGGGAAGGGATTAGAGTGTGTGCTCCTTAGTCAGGAAGGAGCCATCCAAAATTTTTGGAACTGCTTTGTTCATGACCTTGCTTGGGCTCAGGGGGTTTGTACCTGGAGATGGGAGTCTGATGTTTGACCTCATCTGAGCCTGAAAAATGGGGGTTCCCTGTCCAGCCCTCAATGGGAAAATCCTGTATCAATGTTATATCTCATAAAGTGCCTCTTATTTGTAAAATGTAATAATTTGGTTACTTAAATTGTTGGAGAAACTGAATCTTTGTCAAAAGATAAGATTCTTGCTTTTCAAACCTTCTAATTATCAGTTTGGCTGAGTGAATGGGTGACTTCATAGTAAACTGAGATCTTGTTTTGTGGGAAGTGAGTTTTTGAGAATAAGAGAAATTAGAAAGGAGAACAACATTGTGTAAAGAAAGAATCTTGTGTGATAAATTTTGTGCTGAAATGGAATGGTTGTGTAAGAAAGTGAAAGGCAGGGCAAACGTTAAAGAAAGTTTAGAATGTTCGTAGATTGTCTGTCCAGGTTAAATGAAGCTCATAAAAGAGAATCTATGAAAGAATTTACATGTGATCCAGTTGACTATGTATTTCCTTTAAAATCTTTTGGCTTGTAATCTTATTTAAACCAGTGTTTTAGGCCTTTGATATTTGACAAACCTTCCAAAATCAAAACTCTAAATTTGGGGCTTGGTGCCCATAGTGCAGTGATTGCAGCACCGGCCACATGCACTGAGGCTGGGGGGTTCAAACTCAGCCCAGGCCAATAAAAAAAAAAATGTACAACTCTAAATTTGGTCTTCTTGAAATATTAAGACCACTGAAAGTCATAGGAAAACAAATTAAATTTATTCAATTTATTAAAAATGTATAGGAAACATTGTCGAATATGAAATGGTAATTAATTTTTTATGGGTTATGGTTATATATATGTTCCAATTTTATAAACCATGGTCTATCCTAATGTATAAGACATTGGTCTGTCCTAACATATACTATTGGTAATAATTTTAATTCATCTAAAAAAGAAAATGTTTTTTATGTAACTAGCTGAGTCCAAAGTTTATCCTAAAAAGAAAAAGAAATATTAAGAGAGAATGATGAATTCTCTCGAATTCAAATTCCTGATGTCTTTGGAAATCAAATACCTTCAAACTAAAAGCAGATTTTTAGAACTTTCATTGGAAAGTTAACATGTCTATGAGTATTACTAACCTAACTTCAAATAGAACAGAAATCAGTTATGTGGAACTGGGCTAGTTTGTTATGGCTTTTTGTTTGAAATATTGTTGTTTCTGTTTATGTTCTGTTTTCCAGAAGTCAGGAAAATCATTTTCTGTCTTTTGAGCTATTTGTAGCTTTTCAAGCAATGTATGTACTTATAAGCAGAGTTTGAAACATGTATTTTTCTCTCTCCTTGATTTCTCTGGAATTTGAAAGTCATTTGTAAGTATTTTTAATTTCTGACAATACAGTTATTTGCATAAGTTCGATAAGAATCTGTTTTGTTCTATGGGACATGATAAAGGCACTGGTTATTTTAGCAGGGCTTTGGCTGGAATAGCATTTCCAAACGTGTCCAGACTGTGTTAAGAAATTCGGGCTCACTTTATAAGGCCAATAAAAAAAACCCTTTGGAAAACTGGCCAGATACCCATCAGTAACATTTCCTGATCTGTAGTAACAAAGGTCACTTGTTGATGGTTCTAGGAATAGAAATGTGCTTGGGGACTTCAAGAAAACAGGAATTTACCCAATGCATACAGGTATCTAATAGCACAGATTAAACCTGGGCTCATAAAAGGCTTTCAAGAAAGTCCAGCCTGAGATTCCTTATAAAAAAGGCTCCAGCAAAGCCAATTTTAAAGGAAAGAAGAGCCTAGATGGCTAATAATTATTCTTACTGCACTTTACGCAAATAATCAGACTCAGTATACTGAAGGTACAGTTTATTTTCGCAACTGAGTTGGTTCTGCTGTAATTTGTCTTTAGTAAAGAGAGAATTGGAGAGATAGAAATAATTCAAAGGAAAAAATAGGCTGTGGCCCACCTGTATTGAATCCCAGCCTTGTCTGTACTGTCAACTCATAAAGTGAAACATAACTGTTTTACTAAGATAATCTGTTAAGTGGGACTAAGAGACTGGCCAAAGAGTATAGAATTATACATAGTAGTTATATTACTCTGAAGCCTTAAGACTCAACAAAGGGTGGCTAAGGCGCCAGCCACATACACCTAAGGTAGCGAGTTCAAATCTAGCCCGGGCCCACCAAACAACAATGATGCTGCAACCAAAAAATAGCCAGGCATTGTGGCAGGCACCTGTGGTCCCAGCTACTTGGGAGGCGGAGGCAGGAGACTCGCTTGAGCCCAGAAGTTGGAGGTTGCTGTGAGCTGTGATGCCACAGCACTCTACCCAGGGGAATAGCTTGAGGCTCTGTCTCAAAAAAAAAAAAAGACTCAACAAAGTTCACCTGTTGGCTACACTGGAAAAATTTATGCAGTATTAAATGTTATCTACTGTGTATATATAGATACCTCAGGAAAAATTAAAACCTAAAATGAGAATTTCCCAGTAAATGGTGTAACTGTAACACTGAATTCTACTGTGCCTAATCCATATACTCTGCTGAGTCTGCTGCCAGCAGAAGCCAAGTGGCCCATTTGCCTGGACTTAAAAGATATCTTTTTCAGGGCAGCACCTGTGGCTCAGTGGGTAAGTTGTCGACCCCATATGCCAAAGGTGGCGGGTTTAAAACAGGTCCCTGCCAAACTGCAACAACAACAACAAAAAATAGCCAGGTGTTGTGGTGGGTGCCTGTGGTCCCAGCTACTAGGGAGGCTGAGGTAGGAGAATCACCTAGGCCGGGGAATTGAAGGTTGCTGTGAGCCATGGCACTCTACCAAGGGTGACATAGTAAGACTCTGTCTCTAAGAAAGAAAGAAAGAAAAGAAAAGATACCTTTTTCAGTATAAGGCTGGCTCCAGGAAGCCAGAGGCTGTTTGCTTTCCAGTGGGAAAGACCAGACATGGAAACTGTGATCCAGTACACATGGACCAAGTTGCCACAGGAGTTCAAAACACCCACCATTTTTTGGAGAAATGCTAGCTTGTGACCTCCAGAAATTCCTGGCTAAGGAATTAGAATGTGTGCTGCTTCAATATGTTTATGACCTCCTTTCAGGGCACCCTACTCAGGAGGGCTGCGCCTGAGGCATGGACTATCTTTTCTGACATCTAGAGGTATGTGGCTATAAAGTGTCCAAACGGAAGACCCAGATTTTCCAGTGGCATGTACATTATCTAGGATTTACTATCCAGCAGGGGTAGAGGTACCAGGCGTGAAATGGAGGCAGGTCATTAATTGCCTCCCCACCCCCCCCAAGCCTAAATCAGGTTTGGGAATTCTTAGGCACGATTGGCTTTTGTCATCTTTGGATCCCCAATTTTGCCATCTTGGCTAAGCCCTTGTATGAGGCAACTAAAGGAACGGAAGAAGAGCCCTTAGAATAGGGAGGAGAACAGGAACATGCCTTCTCCCAGCTAAAGATAAGGCTGATAAATGTACCTGCACTGGGGCTACTAGACTTGGCCAAGCCCTTCACTCTATCTTTCAGAGAGATGAAAGATGTCTGTCAATGTGTTAACCCAGCTAGTTGTGTCCTGGCCAAGGCCTATAGTTTACCTCTCTAAGCAGTTGGATGGAGTGGCAAAAGGATGGCCACCATGCTTACAGGCTCAAGGCACTATGGCTCTCCTTGTGCAAGAAGCTGATGAGCTGGCTCTAGGGCAGAATCTCAGAGTGAAATTACCCCACTCTGTGGTCACTTTAATGGACACTAAGGGACATTTTTGGCTGTCCAATGCAAGAACACCCTGACCCCAGCCACACTCATTCCAGTCAGTGGAAGAGAGACTGGGCATGACTGTATAGAAGTTATAGATAACGTGTATTCTCACAGACCTGACTTGCATGATCAGCCTTGGACATTTGCAAACTGGGACTTGTATGTAAACTGAAGCAGTTACATGACAGCACAAGTTGAGTGGCGGGCTGGGAATGCAGTGGTTACCTTAACAGAGACTAGAGGCTAAGCCCCTACCCCAGGGAACATTGGCTCAGAAGGCTAAGTTAATTGCCTTGATTCGAGCCTTAGAACTAAGTCAAGGGGAAAATGTGAATGCTTTTCTGACTCTCCAAGTACATGGGGCATTGTATAAGGAGAGGGACTATTAAATTATGGCAAAAAGGACATTAAGTATCAGCAGGAGATAGTTCAGTTGCTAGGGCAGTATGGAAACCCCAGAAGGTGGCAGTGATGCACTGTCATGGATATCAAGGAGATGCTTCCACCATCACTAAAGGGAACACTAGGGTCAGTACTGAGGCAAAAGGGCTGCATCCAAACCATACCAGGTGCTGTGAGTGGCTCCCCTCATCCTGTGGGGTCAGGAGCTCTCACCTATCTACTCCCAGGAGGAGAAGAAATGGTTGGCAGTGGAAGGGAGCCAGGAAACAGAGGGAGGATGGATAAAGATGCCAGACAGACGATTAGAAGTCTCCCAGATTCTAGGAGCCACAGTGGCGACAGGAGTATTTGATGAAGTTGCTGAGCTCTTCTACATCTCCCACCTGGCAGCCCTGGACAAAACTGTCAGTCTACAGTGTGTCACCTGCAGCCAGTTCAACACGCACCAAGGACTGATGGTATCCCCAGGAATCCAGTCCTATGGAGCAATGCCCTTCGAGGACTTCCAGGTAGACTTTACTGAAATGCCCAGGTTTAGAGGGAACAAGTACTTGCTGGTGATGGTCTGCACATACTTGCAATAGATAAAAGCCTTCCCCCACCAGGACAAAAAGGACTCCTCATGAATTAGCAAACGTATTGCCCAGAGAAATCGTCACATGGTTTAGGTTGCCATTCTGGTTTAAATTTGACAATGGGCTAACCTTCATAACAGAACTAGTGCAAATAATAAGCTAATGTTTTGAATAACTTATAGGCCTCAAAGCTTAGACAGGGTAAAGTGCATGAACCAGGACCATAAGAGCATAAATTGGTAAACTCTGCCAGGAAGCAAAGCTTAAATGGATACAGGCCAGGCCTTACCACTGGTGTTATTCAAAGAGGCCTCTGTCAATCCTCTGCAATTTAGCAGGATTTCCTAAAAGAACTTGGAAAGACTGAACTGAATAGACAAAAACCCTAAAAAAAGTAACAAGTAAATTCTCCACTGGGGTAATTAACCGTGCTCTGTTTAGTCTTCTGTGTCTGTACATCCTTTCTCTCTGGAGGATTAAGGGGACCAAGTCTAGGTCTAGAATCAGAAACTTGTTCCCCTGAAACCAAGGTAGAAAGGTCTTTCCACTATCATCCTGACCACATGCACAGCAGTGAAGGTGGAAGGAATTCTCACCTGGAGTCATCACAGCTGGCTGAATAGGACATCTGCCCCTTGGGAAGTAAAGGTAACTTTTAAGACAGTCAACATGCCCTGCTCCAGCCACATATCGGGAGCTGGCTAGTAAACGCACAGCTGAAGCCTGAGGAAACTCCTTGAGGGACTTGTCTTAATTGGACTTTGGACTTTGAAAAAAGGGAGGAGGGGAAATGTTACAGGAAAAAGTAAAAACTCGTAAGTATTATTAGCCCACAACCATGGTACTATTAAGGCCTGAGTAGGGAACGCAAGAAGACTCACAGTTCCTAAAACCTCAGTGCTAAAAAGTAATTAATATCGGCACCTGCAGAAATAAGCTGAAATTGAGACCCAAATTAAAAATATATTGGAGTCTCGGCTCAGCGCCTGTGGCTCAATCGGCTAAGGCACCAGCCACGTACACCTAAGGTGGCGGGTTCGAATCCCCAGCCCGGGCCCGCCAAAACAACGATGGCTGCAACCAAAAAATGTCTGGGCGTTGTGGCGGGCGTGTGTGGTCCCAGCTACTTGGGAGGCGGAGGCAGGAGACTCACTTGAGCCCAGGAGTTGGAGGTTGCTATGAGCTGTGATGCCATGACACTCTACCCAGGGGGATAGCTTGAGGCTCCATCTCAAAAAAAAAAAAAAATATATATATATATATATATACACACATATATATATTGGAGTCTCAAAAGGGGGGAATGAGAGAGGATATCCGAGAAGGGTGAGGTCTAGGAAAACAGTTCTTCTCAAAGAGACCATAAGAATACACCTACAAGGTTCTCTCCATGGTGACTCAGCTCTTGGTAATTTGTAACTTGGAAATTTCCAAGTTCTGTGAAATCCTGTAGTTCCGTAGGGGCTGGAATAGCATCTCCCGCTTGATTCAAACTGGCTAATGAGAGGAGGACCTGTGGGATGGAACTTTTTGACTGTCAATAAAAAGGGAAAGACCAGCTCAGCGCCTGTGGCTCGGGTGGCTAAGGCGCCAGCCACATATACCTAAGGTGGCGGGTTTGAATCCAACCCAGACCCGCCAAACAACAATAATGGCTGCAACCAAAAAATAGCCAGGCATTGTGGCGGGTGCCTGTGGTCCCAGCTACTTGGGAGGCTGAGGCAGGAGATTTGCTCGAGCCCAGGAGTTGGAGGTTGCTGTGAGCAGTGAAGCCATGGCACTCTACTCAGGGTGACAACTTGAGGGTCTGTCTCAAAAAAAAAAGGGAAAGACCAAGCCAGTTGGAGGGTGCGGCCATTTGGAATTCTATGCTGAAAGCTCCTAGCTGGTGAATAAAGCCCTTCCTCTTATAAACGTGATGTTTAGGTGTTCTTTCTCTCCATTGGGCCTCATCTTCCTGCAACACTGGAGGATTTGGAAGCACTGTTAATATATTCTGGCAGATGCCTATCAATCAAAATAGGCCTCAAATTACTCTTACATTAAAAAGTAAATCTTTTACAGGCCTTTAAGACACCAGAGCTAATGTTTGTGTCAGGCTTTAAGCCAATGGCCTGAAGAATGGCCAAAACAAATTGTTGACAAAACTTTCTCTGGCATTGGAACTTTAAATTCTGTTTTTCAAAGTACTTTACCCTACCCTTGCAACAGGTCAGATAATCAAAATGCCACCTTACAGCCTTATATTGCAGACATAGACATTAATCTCTGAGGCAGAGACTTATTACAACAATGGAAAACTATAGTTACTATCCCAACTGCACCTCATAATCTAACTGTGGTATCAAATTTAGTGTAAGGTCCACTGCCCCAAAGTATGCCTTGAAATTAACATGGAAAAATAATAATCCAGTATGGGTGGAATAGTGGCCATTAACAAAAGAAAAACTGGAAGCCCTAGACATTTTAGTACAAGAACAACTAGAGCAAGGACATATTGAACCCTCCACAAGTCCTTAGAAAACTTCAGTTTTTGTAATGAAAGAGAAATCTGGAAAATGGAGAATGCTCACTGACCTTCTCAGAGTAAATGAAACAATTGTGCCTACAGGACCCTTACAATCAGGTCTTCTGCAACCTTCCATGATTCCTTCAGAATGGCATCTATGCATTATTGATCGGAAGGACTATTTCTTCACCACTGATCTGCATCTAGAAGATAGGCATCGCTTTGCATTCTCAGTCCCTTCTTATAATCAACAAAAACCACAGCAGAGATATCAATGGAAGGTATTGCCCCAAGGAATGTTAAATAGCCCCACTTTGTGTCAGCAACAAATATTACATAAAAAATTTCCATCTGCCTACATTCTTCATTACATGGATGACATTCTTTTTTCCACCCATAGCCCAGCAGTCCTACAAGAACTCTTTAAGTGAGCAGTATTCATATTAAAATATTATGGTCTTCAAATAGCTCCTGATAAAATTCAATTCACTTACCCATTCAATTATTTAGGATGTAAACCCAAACAAAAGTATTCCCACAACATGTCAAATTAAAAACCGATTCCCTGGCTCGGCGCCTGTGGCTCAAGTGGCTAAGGTGCCAGCCACATACACCTAAGGTGGCAGCTTTGAATCCAGCCCGGGCCTGCCAAACGACAATGATGGCTGCAATCAAAAAAATAGCCAGGCGCTGTGGCAGGCGCCTATAGTCCCAGCTACTTGGGAGGCAGAGGCAAGAGACTCACTTGAGCCCAGGAGTTGGAGGTTGCTGTGAGCTGTGATGCTGAGAGAGCCAGACTAACTCCATTTTGTTGAGAGAGCCAGACTAACTCCATTTTGTTGCCCAAACCCCATTCCTAGCTGTTTACTGCATTCTTTAACCTCTAGCTTACAGGGCCGCACCCTGCATGCAGCTCTGCCATTCCATTCCCTGTAACTCAACTGTAACTATTGATTATGCCTCCTCGGGCAACTGAGTCATCTGACCACAGTAAAACAATTAGTTTCTATTACCTTGAAATACAGGT
>CAUYQV010047658.1:0-14928 GCA_963574575.1 Galagoides demidoff
CTACCGATACGTAGTGTACCTTGTTGGGTGCTGGGGTACAAAATCAATTAGGGTGGCCTGCTCAGTGCTCACACCTGTAATCCCAGCACTTTGGGAGACTGAGGCAGGAGGATGGTTTGAAGCCAGGAGTTTGAGACTAGCTTGAGCAGGAACAAGACTCCATCTCTATAAAAAATAGAAAAATTAGCCAAGTGGTGAGTGCCTGTGGTTATAGCTACTGGGGAGGTAGAGGCAGGAAGATCTCTTGAGCCCAGGAATTTGAGGTTGCTGTGCGCTATGATGACACCATTGCACTCTAGCCTAGGAGACAGAGCAAGAACCTGCCTCAAAAAAAATTTTAATTAAGGCATGATTGTGCCCTCAAGAAGCATAAAGGTGTTTTATATGCCAAATATAGGTTCTTAATGCCACGTTGTCAATAGTTAACAAACACCTGTAAGTTAGGAAGAGAGAAAATGTGGGAGAACAGGAGGAGGCCTAATGTAATAAGTCACTTCGGTTATTTGAAAAGCTGCCATGTGCAAAAAGCAAGAGACAAATTATGAATTGGTCCAGAGGGCAAAACTGGGAACAATAGAATTTTGCAGAGAGACAGATTTTTGGCTCACCCAAACAATTACAGCCATGTGACTAAATGGGTTATGATGAGCAGTGGATATGGATGGATCTTGTCTCAGGACTCTGGCGAGTCATCGCCTTCCTATTCTATACTTTACACTATGAAGAATATTCAAGCAGACAAAGGGCTGAGGCCAGATTTTATAGGGCTTTGTATGCGGCGCTAAGGGAATTGGATATTCTCCTTAGAGATAAGTTGTTGCTATGGTTTGAATGCATCCCTTCCAAAATTTATGTCCTGAAATTTAATAACCAATGTGATAGATTGGTTCAGATTTAAGAGAGTTGAAAAGTCTATTCTTAACCCCAAAGGTGGGGCCTTTAAGAGGTGATTAGGTCATGAGGAATCCTCCCTCATGAATGAGCCATATTAAAGAGTCTTCACCCAGTAGGCCCTTTCTCTGTCCATATTCCTCTGTAAGGACACAGCTACAAAACACTGGGCCCTCAGCAAACAACAGTGCTGTCTGAGCTTTGGACTTCCCAGCCTCTAGACTCCAGAACCATAAGAAATAGATTTCTGTTCATTTTGTTTTTTTAAAACAGAGTCTCACTCTGTGCCCTGGATAGAGTACTGTGGCATCATAGCCCACAGCAACCTCAAACTCTTGGACTTAACCAGCCCTCTTTCCTCAGCCTCCAAGTAGTTGGGACTACAGGCATCTGCCACAATGCCCACTAGTGTTTTGTTTTGTTTTGTTTTGTTTTGTTTGAGTCAGAGCCTCCAGCTGTCCCTCTGGGTAGAGTGCTATGGCATCACAGCTCACAGCGACCTCCAACTCCTGGGGCAAGCAAGTGTCCTGCCTCAGCCTCCCAAGTAGCTGGGACCACAGGCACCCGCCACAATGCCCTGACTATTTTTTGGTTGCAGCCATCATTGTTTTGGTGGACCCAGGCTGGATTTGAACCTGCCACCTTAGGTGTATGTGGCTGGCACCTTAGCCACTTGAGCCACAGGCACCGAGCCTTTTTTAATATTTTTAATAGAGTCGGGATCTCGCTCTTGCTCAGGCTCATGTCAGACTCCTGAGCTCAAGCAATCCACCCACCTTGGCTTCCCAGAGTGCTAGAATTACAGGTGTGAGCCACTGTGCCAGGTCTAGATTTCTGTTATTTTATATTCACCCCGTCTCAGTATTTTGTTATAGCTGCACAAACAGAATAAGACAGATATCACTAAAGGCATTCATCAGAGAAGTGAAATGACTGGATATGATTTTAGGTTCTGGAGTGAAGGAAGGAATAGAGGAATTGGAGACAAATGAGAGACACCAGCTAGGAGGCTAGTGCAGCAGTTGTTATGGAAACTCAAGAAGTATCTCAGTCCATAATTATAATATGAGTGGCTTGTTCTTCCCGTGCTGATGTCTTCTGATGACTTCCTTGCCCAATACCCAGAGGGGTCCTAATAGTCTACTTGCTGGTCTCCAATGGGAGAAAAAGTCCATCTGATCCTAACTTCCTGTCTTACTGCTTGGCCTTTTAAAAATTATATCCTGATATCTGCTGTCTTAATAAAAAAAAAAAAAACCGGTGGCGCCTGTGGCTCAGAGGAGTGGGGCACCGGCCCCATGTGCCAGAGGTGGTGGGTTCAAATCCAGCCCCAGCCAAAAACTGCAAAAATAAATAAATGACAATTTAAAAAAAAAAACAAAAACAAAACAAACAAAAAAAACCCTCCCCTGGCTTAATACTGGCTTAATTTTCTGCTCTTTCTTTCTAGAGTTGTTCTGGATAACTTCACCTGTATGCTCCTGCTTTCTCCTCAGTTACCAGCTGGGCTTTTCTCCTTGTCCTTTCATTAACCAGCTGTTATGTCACCAACCAGCTCCTGCTTGCGAGGCACATGGTCCTTTCTCTGTATTCCTCTTACTCTGTCTGCTTTGGGATAGTTGACAGGACAGTTTCTTCCAGCTTGAAACCTTCTTCTTTTTGGCCTTTGGAAACCACACCTTGCTATTTTCCTTTCAACTTCAATGGTAGTTTCTTCCCAGTCTCCTCTGGTTCTATCTCTTCTTCTCAGCTCTGATTTTTATGAACCCCCTTCACTTTCCAGACGAGCTCATCCAGTTTTACAATATTAACTACCTCCTATCTGATGGTCACACCCAAATGTTAATCGATTGCTTCAGACTCTCTGATGAGCTTCATACTTGTCTATCCAACTACTAACTTGACTTTTCTACTGGTTTGCGAACTAGACTCCTCACATGCAACATGGCCAAGATAGAACCTCGGATGCTACTCCCCACCAACCGATAGCTTTCTCAGTCTTCTCTAGCTCTTAAGTGGCAATGACAGTTCTGTAGGCACATTTCTAGGACTTGTTTTTTATTTTTCTTTCCATTACCCCTTCGTCCTAATCATTCAAGACCCATTGCAAATCTATCCCTTTGGTGACTCCTTTGCTAACCTGAGTCTCCAAGTCTCCCTCTTCACTCCTGACTGTTTTCCCTGTTTCTGTTCTTGCCTTTTCTCTCTACCATCCCTCCAGAGCCATCTTTTAAAAACCTATCAAATAATGTCACCTCCTGCTCAAAACTTCTCTGGTAACTTTCCCCTGGACTCAGACTAAAATCTTGTATCTTTGCTGGGCCCTCCATGTGGACCTCATCTTCCACACTGTTGCCAGTTTGTTCTGGGCTCCAGCCCTCCTGCTGTTTATGTGCATCAAACATGAGCAGCTCATTCTTCACATGGGGTCTCCCATTTGCCTTTGCCTTCACATGGCTGCTTCCCTAGATCATGATGGACTCACTTCACCCGCTGGCCACCCAGTCAAAAGTCCCATACCAATCACTATCTCTTTATCCAATTTTAATGCCTTCTAGTACCACTATCTGAAATGCTTTTGTTCATTCACATGCCTCTTTTTTCACCATCTACCCACCTGCCTAAGCTCCTGCCTGTCTTGTTTGCTGGTAGACCCTGGCACTCCAGACAGTGTGTGGCACATAGTAGGTACTTCATGAATGAATGAATTTTACATTTTTGTTTTCTTGCTTGAGGATGAGGGTTCTGCACAGAAACAGAACAAATAGGACATATATTATAAGGTATTGGCTCACATGATTATGGAGGCTGAGCAGTCCCATGATCTGCCATGGTCAAGCCAGAGACCCAGGTCAGCCAGCCCCAGGTCAGCCGGTGATGTCATTTGAGAGCCTAAGAGACCAGGAACACTGAAGGAAGAAGATCAGTGTCCCAGCTCAAGCAGTTAAGTAGGGAAGAAATTGAACCTTGCTCTATCTTTCTCTTCTATTCAGGTGCTCAAGGTATTAGATGATGCCCACCCTGGGGAGGGCCGTCTGCTTTACTCAGCCTACTGACACTAATCTCTTCTAGAAACACCCTCACAGACACCCAGAAATCCTGTCTAAATAGCTATCCGAGGCTGGGTGCACTAGCTCACGCCCCTAGTTCTAACACTTTCAGAGGCCGAGGTGGGAGGATTGCTTGAGCCCGGGACTTGTGGCTGCAACAAGGTGGGATTGTACCACTGCACCCTAGCCCGGGCAACAGAGACAACAGAGTAAGATCTTGTCTGTGAACAAACAAACAAAAAAAGTAAATTGTGTAAGTACTATTTGTGGAAATGAAAGAAGTCTATGTGGTATGGCCATCCACAAGAGGCAGAAAAGAAAGAGAAATAGGAATGGCAGGAGGCAGGACAGGACGAGAGCCAGCATTCACAGGGGCAGGGAACTGGATGGCCCGGGAACTCCCAGGAACCCCTAGAGAGTTTGGGATGAATGCTGGATTTCTCTTTCCCCATGAGAAGGATTTTGATCCAATTTTTTAATCTCCCAGATGACAGAACAGCCCCTGCAGCTATCTGGACTATATATGGATGTACCATGACTTAGCCAGTTTGTGATCACGAGTGTTTAGATTTTTCCCATTTCCCCCTTTTTATTCTAATTTTCTCAGCAATAAAAATCTTGTATCTGCATCACATCTGTTTCTAAGCAGACACAGTCAATTCATACAGATTAATAACTGTATGAAGAGGCTCCCCCTCTTGAGAACATTAGACTAGGAATATTTTGAAGGTGATCTCCTTAGTAGCCAGCATGGCTTAGAGCCCAGAGTTGCCCTGTGCTACTTCCATGATAGGTTAAATTTCAAGCTAGAGATTATACTTTAATTATAATGGCATGCTGTAGTCAGATCCACAGCTTAAAAAAAAAAACAACTGGAGACAGATTGTACAAGGAGGAGGATAAATGCCTCATCCTTGCAATTTTCATTCTTAAAGCTTGATTTATAAAACTTGGATTTTTAAAATCTGTTCTTGACGTTTATTCTTCCACGATATTACAGGTTATCTCAGGCTGTTCATGATAAAGGGAGCGACCACCACTGACTTTTACAATGAAAAAAAGAAAAAGAAAGCATCGGGGTTTTTTTTGTTTCTTCTTTTCGTCTTTTTTGAGATAGTCTCAAGCTGTTGCCCTGGGTAAAGTGCTGTGGTGTCATAACTCACAGCAACCTCCAGCGATTCTCTTCTCTCAGTTTTTCTATTTTTAGTAGAGACAGGGTCTTGCTTTTGCTCACAGTGATCTTGAACTCATGAGCTCAAGCTATCCACCCACCTCCACCTCCCAGAGTGCTAGGATTACAGGGATGAGCCACTGTGCCTGGCCAAAGTGTTGTTTTATATCTGAAAGTTGTGTATAACACTTGTGTTTTATGAAGAAAATAAAATTATGCTAATTAAGATCATAGGTTTTTCTTTTTTGACTTACACGTTTAATTTTATTTATTTATTTATTTTTTGGAGACAAAGTCTCACTCTGTTGCCTAGGCTAGAAGGCTAAAGTGCCATGGCATCAGCCTAGCTTATAGCAACCTCAGACTTCTAGGCTCAAGATAGCCTTTTGCTGCAGTCTCCTGTGTAACTGGGCTTACAGGTGCCTGGCACAATCCCCAGCTCATTTTTCTATTTTCAGTAGAGATGGGGTCTCGCTCTTGTTCAGGCTACTTTTAAAGTCCTGAGCTCAAGCAGTTCTCCTGCCTCAGCCTCCTAGGGTGCTAGGATTACAGGCGTGAGGCATCTTGCCCAGCCCTGGCTTATATATTTTAAATAATGAACAAACCAGTGTCACTCTGGCATTTTCTTTGTAAGGCTAGCCTTTCAATTTTTGTTCAGTCTCCAAAACCAGACGTGCGAGTGTATAGTTCACCTATCAGCTAATTACAAATGATGCTATGATTTTAGAAATACACATATGCTATTTTTAAAATTTCTTATTGTATTTCCAGTATGTATAACATTTTTTTAAAAAGTTACTTAGCATAATTCAACATAATTTCTGAGCATTGCCGAACACATTTTCCTTTAAGGTGTCAGAAGATATTCTACTCTCTTTAATACACTGTGAACAACAGGCAGAAAAACTGTGCAAAAAAAAAGGATTCCTGCCTGGTGGCTTGATGACCTATGACCCCCCCTGTTTTATTAACCTGGAAATGTGCATCTTGGAAATGAAACGTAAAAGAAATAACCCAAAGAATTTTAAGATTATAGATTTAAGTTTGATCAGACAGTTGCTATGCAGTTAACAACTGGGAAAAGCACAACTACTCCTACTTAAGACTCATAATGTGATGACTAGTTAAAAATGCATGTACATGCTTCTCAAAATAAATAACATGAATGCAGATTCTGCAGTATCATCTGTTTCACAGTTTAGATATAGGCACTTCCCCTTCATCTAACTCTATCAGTGCTGAGCAATCGCATTAAATAATCTATACTGACAGTGAAACACTAGCAAATTATTCTCATCTCAAGTAGAATGTTCTTATTTAGCTTCTCTACAGCTTGTGAGAAGTGATTTAGTTTAGTAAACATTATTAACTGGGTGTCTAGGTGCCTGGCAGGCATAGCAGGTACAAAATTGAAGAGGGAGCCAGGTCCTGGCGGACCTTAGAGTAGGAGGATCACAGTGGAGGGTGGGAATCTGGAGGACAGTCACAGACAGGTGCTTCAGTATCATCTGGGAAGAGGTAATGATCTGGAGTCACGTGCAGGGCACAAGGTAAGCCGTCCTTTCCAGGGGGTTCTGAGACACCATCTGGAGATGATGTGTGAGCTCAGTCTTCCAGGAGGAGTGAGAACCAGGGGAAGAGACAGAGCACAGAGCCAGTGAGAGGTGGCAGTGCAGGAAGGAGGAGGGTACGTGAATGAGCAGGTTTCTGGCCTTCCTGACTGCCCTGGGGTGGGCACTGGGGAGAAGTAGGAGCAGACGTGGGCAGAGGAGCTGATGACTTCCCTTTTAGACTTGTGGGGTGTTGGAGTCATTTGAGGGACATCCATTGGGCTGAAGCTCAGAGGGTGGTCAGAGCTGGAGATATGTACATGACAGTCACAACTGTGAGAGCCATTGGCAACAAGCAAGGCAGGAACATTGGGGAGCATGAGGGTTTTAGGAGGTACAAAGAGAAAGGGAACCCCTAAAAAGAACATTAAGGTAGGAGAAGACTCAGGGCAGTATTGTCATGGGAGCCAATGCATTAGGGAGTTTTAAGAATGGTACAAAGGATAGCAGTGTCCAGAGTAGTAACCTTCCTCCCTCCCTCCCTCCCTCCCTTCTTTCCTTCCTTCCTTCCCTTTCTTTCATCTCACTTTGTCATCATTGGTAGAGTGCCATGGTGTCATAGCTCACAGCAAGCTCAAACTCCTGGGGTCAAGTGATTCTCTTGCCTCAGCCTCCCAAGTAGCTGGGACTACAGGTGCCTGCCACAAAGCCAGGCTGTTTTTTTAGAGATGAGGTCTCACTCTTGCTCAGACTGGTCTCGAACCCATGAGCTCAGGCAATCCACCTGCCTCTGTCTCCCAGAGTGCTAGAATTACAGGTGTGAGCCACCATGCCCAATGACTCTATTTCTGTCTCTGAATTTGTTGTCTTACAAGGGGAATCATGTATTTGTTCTTTTGTGTCTGGCTAATTTCACTTAGCATAGTGTCTTTGAGGTTTTATGTTATAGTGTGTATGAGAATTTTATTCCATGGTAAGGCTGAATCATATTCTGTTCTATGCACACACCTCATATCTGCACATCTCTTAGTGGACATGTGGATTGTTTTCACCTTTTGGCTACTGTGAATATGCTGCTATGAACGTGAGTGTACAAATATCTGTCCATTTCCTTACTTTCAGTTCTTTTGGGCATAATACCCAGCTAGCGGTGAGCTGTGATGATACCATTGCATGCTAGCTTGGGCAACAAGCTTTTCCTGTCTCAAAAAAAGGAAAAAGTACACTCTGGGAGGCCAAAGCGGGGGGATTGCCAGAGCTCAGGAGTTTGAGAACAGCCTGAGCAAGATAGAAAAATTAGCCAGGTGTTATGTTGGGAGCCTGTAGTTCTAGCTACTTGGGAGGCTGAGGCAGGAGGATTACTGAAACCAAAGGGTTTGAACTTGCTCTGAGCTGTGATGCCACAGCACTCTACCCAGGGCAAAAGAGTGAGACTCTGTCTTCAATAAATAAATAGGAAAAAGTAGAAAAAGGCACCCCTTCTTTCCGTGGGAGGAGGTGGCTTGGTTCCACATCTTGGCCAGTGGAATGGTGGTGGTGGCCACCGGGTGTTGTGGCAGGCGCCTGTGGTCCCAGCTACTTGGGAGGCGGAGGCAGGAGACTCGCTTGAGCCCAGGAGTTGGTGGTTGGTATGAGCTGTGATGCCATGGCACTCTACCCAGGGGGACAGCTTGAGGCTCTAAACTTATATTTATTTATTTATTTATTTTTCTGGAGGCAGAGACTCAAGCTGTTGCCCTGGGTAGAGTGCTGTGGCATCATAGCTCACAGCAACCTCCAACTCAGGCTCAAGCGATCCTCTTGCCTCAGTTTTTCTATTTTTAGTAGAGATGGGGTCTTGCTTTTAGCTCAAGCTGGTCTCAAACTCGTGGGCTCAAGCAATCCACCTGCCTCAGCCTCCCAAAGTGCTAGGATTACAGGCATGAGCCATTCGTGTCCGGCCTAAAATAACATTAAAAGTTAAATTTAGCAATATGAAAATATAATTAAAATTATCATATTAAAATTAAAGCTAAAATGGTTGTATTTACTGAAAAGATGCAATTACTAGTCAATCTAAGGAGACATAATTAAGCGAGGAGACAAAAGCCTGTTTGCAAATGGTCTTCTGTCTAGAAGACCCCTCCCTTAAAACAAAGCCTTAGTAACCTTGAAGGGAAGTTCAGTAAGTGGGCAATACAAATATTTCACACATACACGGAGTATGACACCAAATTTGGAGTCACAGAGATGACACCAAATCTCAACCCAGGAGCCTTGTCAAAAGAGATGTTTGTTCTTCTCCAGGTTCATCCTACACCCTCAGAGAAATACGCCTGCAACAGGCTGGACACTGGCACCCAGAGACCAAGCCCTAACCCCTGAAACTCGTCAATAGTACTTTATTTGGAAAGACATCTGTTTAGATGCGATTACGTGAACGATACTGAGATGAGGAGATGACCCTGGACTAGCTGGGTGGGTTCTAATTGCCATCAGAAGTCTCCCTGTAATAGGCAAAGAGCAATGACAGACACAGGGAGAAGGTTGTGTGACCACAGAGGCAGAGGTAGGGATGCAGCTACAATCCAGAGGATGGTGAGGGCACCCTCTGGAAGATGAAAGCAGAGAGTTATCTCTCCCTTGTACCCCCACGGGGCATGTGGCCCAGCCAGATCTTAGACTGGCAGTTTCCAGTACTGGTAGAGAATAAATTTGCGCTGTTGTGAACCACCAAGTTTGTGGCAACTTATTATGGCAGGCATAGGATACTAAAGCCATATCCTAGCAGGATTTTTTTTTTTAACTGTAAAAGGATTCTTGAATTCACCTAAAAGGAAAACCAGGCTAGGAAATTTTGCCAAAAAAACAGTGAGACTGACCTAAAATTAAGCAAAGCAATCTACAAGGCAATGGTAACTAGTATTTGGTGTGGGCGGCTAAGGGAGAGGCAACTGATGAGTGAAACAGACTCCTGCTTATCTGTGAGGTTATCATTTGACACAATTGCTGTTTCAAACCTGCAAGGAAGGATGTCACCAAACAGAATAGGGCCAATGTGCCGTCCACCGTGGAGAATTACACAGTTTGATCCCTACCTCACAACAAACTCCAAAGTAAATTTCAGCTGAATTGGAGACCTAGATATAAACATCAAGGCTTGAGCTAGAAGACCAAGGTGAGCTGAGGGTGCAAAGAGCCTCCAAGTGCAAAAAACACTCATGAAGACGCTGATCCATTCTACCTTATAAGAGCGTAACAATTTATACAGCAAGGAAGCTAACACAGAAGTCAGAATAGTCTTTCTGTTTGGATCTGAATAGGCTAGGATATATGAACACACAAAACATAGAAAATTAATACATGGGCGGCACCTGTGGCTCAAGGAGTAGGGCGCCAGCCCCATATACCGGAGGTGGTGGGTTCAAACTCAGCCCTGGCCAAAAACTGCAAAAAAAAAAACCAAACCAACCAACCAAAAAAACCCCAGAAAATTAATACAAACTGACCAAAACACACAAATGGATGATTCATCCTCACGCAGCCCTTACGGTATGAGATCAGCAAAGGTGAACAGAGGTGAAGAAGACCACTCAGCCACTGATGCACAAGATCAGAGGCGATTAAAGACATGGAACAGAAACTAGAAGCACACACAGAATCCCACGTAGCAGTCATACCTCAAATAAGCCCAGAAGTATAGGTGTAATGGGCAAGGCAGCTCAGGACAGCGCTGCCAGTGGAGAATTGGGAAGAGCGTGAGAATGGGGACACTGACACCACAGTGAAGTGCTGTCACCACGATGCAGCAGCTTCTGCATCACATGGACAGGGGACAGACTGTGGAATTCAGTGGAAACAGCCATGCATTCAGTAGAAACTCTCAGGCTGCAACAACACAGTGTAGAGGACTTATACATAGCTGGGGTATCAGAGACCAGGTGGAGTAAGAAACATGAATGATCATGGGAGGCTGGGAAGGTAGCAGGGTAGTGCAGGATGTCAGAAGCCATGCCAGAGGAGGAGAGCAGGGGACAGCTGCTCCAAAAGGTCAGCAACAGAAGACTGGTTACAAACAGGGTGACTAATCAAGGAAATACACAAACCAGAGACACTGGGGTCTAGGACCATCACTACTGGAAGAAAGCTACCTGTCTGGAAGGGGAGAAACTGGAATGAACCTTGTGGTACCAAGTTTTTCAATGTAGAGATATAAAATAAATGAGACAGTGTTAAAAATGCACGTGCAAGTGTATCTGGAAGTGCTTTGTGCAGACAGGCATGCGTGCACACACATAAATGCACACTCCACTCTGCAGCTCTTCTGAGAGGGCCAAGTACAGAACACTCCAGTAACAACACACCTGGTGCCAAGACTCTGCTTCTTTGAGTACCAACTGCCAAAAAAAGGAAGCAAGCCTCCTCGGATAAAAGGCAGAATCCAAGTTTGGGGCAGAAGTACAGGAAGACCAGGAAAATCACAGGGTACCAGAAAGCAAGACCAGAGTGGGGCCGCTGGAGCCGTCAGAAGGACACGAGAGCTGCCTGAGGGGCTCCCACAGGCCAAGCCGGGACATGGATACCAAAATAAAATAATGACAATAAAGGGTGATTATTCTATTAAATTATATGAAAAACCATGAAACAATACTGATATAAATAAACAGGTTGAAATTTGCTGAGTATGGTGGCACCTGTGGTCCCAGCTACTGCAGTGAGCTGTGATCACACCACTGCACTCCCCCCAGAGTGACAGAGCGAGACTATCGCAAAACAAACAAATTTATAGTAAGGAGTGCAAGTCTGCCAGTTGAAAGTTTGATTTAGCCTCAAAAGTCATTCCCCACAATATACCAAATAATTATGAAGACTTCATGGTCCAGGAGCCCGAAAGGCACGAACCTTAACCAAGTGATTAAGTGAACGTCGCCAGCAACGGGACAAACTGAAAGCCTGTGCCCTCCACAGGATGCAGACAAGAACCCAGCACCTCAATCTCATCAAGAGCCAATGCTAGACAGACCCACACCACGGGGTGCTGTACAAAACCTGTACCCACTAAAATCACTGTCAAGTCGAGGTCAAGAAAGGCAAGGTAAGGCAAAGGGTGTCCTGGTGCAATGGGGGAGGAGCGAGCTAACAGGACAGCCTGCTGGGACTGTGGACTAGACCCTTCAGTGAGAGATGGATGTGCTGCCTGACCAGAAGGCCGAAGACGCCTTAGTGTCCTAACTTGGACAGTGCTGTGCTAAAGGGGTAGAGTGTTTTATCTGTGGCGAACAACCAAAATATTGAAGGTGATGAGGTCACATGGTCCCAATCCACACTCAGGTGGCACAGATTAAATAGTGTTGTGCTTTCCTTGCAACTCCTCTCCTAGTTCCAGACAGTTAAAAAAATTTTTTTAAAGGAGGATATTACTACTTTATGATTAGAAAAATGAAACACCTAGATTTGGAAATACACACATTAATATGAGAGAAGAGTAGCAAATAGCACTGGCCATTCAAGTGCAAAGCCAAAACTCCAATTTTTTTCTTTTAGACAGAGTCTCATTATTTTGCCCTCGGTAGAGTGCTGTGACATCACAGCTCACAGCAACCTCCAACTTTTGGGCTTAAGTGATTCTCCTGCCTCAGCCTCCCAAGCAGCTGGGACTACAGGTGCCTGCCACAACACCCAACTATTTTTTTCTGGTTATAATTGTCATTGTTGTTTGGCAGACCTGGGTTGCCAGCTCCAGTGTATGTGGCTGACGCCCTAGCCACTAAGCCTAATCTTTCTTTCTTGAGAAAAGAGTCTCACTATGTCATCCTTGGTAGAGTGCCATGGCATCACAGCTCACAGCAACCTTAAACTCTGGGGTTCCAGTGATTCTCTTGCCTCAGCCTCCCAAGTAGCTGGGACTACAAAGAGCCTGCCACAATACCTGGCTATTTTTTTTTGTTATTGTTGCCGTTGTTATTGTTGGTTAGCTGGCCTGGGCCAGGCTCTAACTCACCAGCCTCGGTGCATGTGGCTGGTGCTGTAACCACTGTGCTATGGGGCACAAGCCACAAAACCCAAATTTTGATTTGTTTAATCATGTGTTCAACTACTAAGATCAATACACATTTCAACCACATTGTATTACCAACAGTATCCACCAAAGATACTGTTACGCTAAAGGTATCATTATGATACTGAAGTGTGTGGCTAAATCACTTCTTCAAAGTTCATAAAAGTGGATTTTTTTTTCTTTTTTGCAATTTTTGGCCAGGGCCAGGTTTGAACCCACCACCTCTGGTATATGGGACCGGCACCCTACTCCTTTGAGCCACAGGTGCACTCTGAAAGCGGATTTTTTTTTTTTTTTTTTTTTTTGAGACGGAGCCTCAAGCTATCCCCCTGGGTAGAGTGCCATGGCATCACAGCTCATAGGAACCTCCAACTCCTGGACTCAAGCGAGTCTCCTGCCTCCGCCTCCCAAGCAGCTGGGACCACAGGCGCCCGCCACAACGCCCGGCCATTTTTTGGTTGCAGCCATCATTGTTGTTTGGCGGGCCGGGCTGGGGATTCGAACCCGCCACCTTAGGTATACGTGGCTGGCGCCTTAGCCGATTGAGCCACAGGCGCCGAGCCAGATTAATCAATCTTTATTACTGCATTTAATAGTCTGTTAAGTTGTTAGTTACACCCTTCTTTTGCCCTAGAGAGTATTAGATGCATCCTTGGTTAGGATCTGGTATAAATTAGGACTTGGATCACTTCCCTGAGAATGGACTTAGGTCCTGACTTTAGGCATTTTTATCTTTTCTTGCAGTCAATATTCATTTGATCTTCCTTCTGGCTTACTCTTTCTGTGGCTCTTCACTTCTTCCTACACTTGTTTTTCTGAGTAGGATCATTTTCTTTCTGGCTTCTGGCTGTTACGAATAATGCTGCTGTGAACATCAGTGCGCAAGTATCTGTGAGTCCCCGCTTTCACTTCTTTTGGCTGTACACACAGAAGTGGAATTGCTGATTCATGTGGTAATTCTATTTTTAATTTTTTTAGGAAACACCATACTGTTTTCCACAGCAGCGCATTTTGCTTTCCTATTAGCAATGCACAGGGTTCCAATGTCTCCACATCCTCACCAACAAGTTCTGTTTTGGTTTCTTTGTTTGAATAATGGCCAACCTAATGGATGTGAAGTATCTCATTGTGGTTTTGATTTGTATCTCTCTAATGACTAATGGTGTTCATCACCCTTTAAAGCATTTTTCTGTATATGGCTTTTATAATATTGAGGTAGTTTCCTTCTATTCCTATTTTTTTTTCTATTCCTATTTTGTGGAGGACAATCATAAAAAGGCATTGAATTTTGTCAAATGTTTTTCTGCATCAAGTGAGATGATCATGTAGTTTTTTATCCTTCATTTTATTACTATGATGTAATAGAATGATTTTTTTTTTTTGAGACACAGTCTCACTTTTTCACCCTTAGGAGACTGTCATGGCATGTTTAGCTCAAGCAACCTCAAACTCCTGGGCTCAAGTGATCCTCCTGCCTCAGCCTCACAAGTAGCTGAGACAGGGTCTCGCTCTAGCTTAGGCTGGTCTCGAACTCATGTTCTCAGGCAATCCACCTGCCTTGGCCTCCCAGAGTGCTAGGTTTACAGGCATGAGCCACTGCGTCCAGCCCTGATTTTTGTATGTTGACTCATTCAGCATTTCAAAACTAAATCTCCCTTGGTCATGATGTATAATTATTGCAATGTGCTGTTGAATTATGTTTACTAGTATTTTATTTTACTGAGTATTTTTTTTTTTTTGCATCAGTATTTGTAGGGATATTGATCTGTAATTTTCTCATAGAATCATTGTCTGGGTTGGTATCTAGTTAACACTGGCCTCATAAAATGAATTTTTGAAGTATTGCCTCCTCTGTAATATTTTATAGGAGTTAAACAAAAATTGGTGGTACTTATTTAAGTCATTGGTAGAGTTCACCAGTGAAACCATCTGGTCCTGGGATTTTTGTGGGGGGGAGTATTTGATTAGCTATTAAATCTTACTGGTTATAGTTCTAGACAGATTCCTATATTTTTCATGATTCACTGGTAGGTTGTTTCTAGGAATTTGTCCATTTCATCTAGGTTATCCAAACAGTTGGTGTGTAAGAATTCCTTTCACTCTTTTGTAATCCATTATTATTTCTTTTTTTTTTTTTAAAATTTTATTGAATGGTAACTATTTAAATTAATGCCCATCTGGGGTAAAGTTTGTGGTTTTCAAATGCAATCTGAAATAATTCAATCAAAA
>CAUYQV010047664.1:0-15622 GCA_963574575.1 Galagoides demidoff
TTCTAGAACTGGAATATAAATGTGTTGATACAATGATTAAGTAAATGACATGAAATTTATGTTAACCAGCTTGATGAAAGTGTTTCAAATTGTATATGAAAACAGCACAATGTACCCCATGTTTGCATTAATGTATACAGACATCAATTGATAAAAAAAAAAAAAGATTTTTGTCTTCCCTAAACTACTCACCACTAAACATGGAATCCATCATATTACTTCCTGTTTAAATCACTGAATGGCTCTCTATTGTGTATCACACAATTAAAATTCTTATAACTACTTTTTAAATAAATCTAGCACCAATTTATTCACTTCTATCATACATCCTAAAAAGCACAACCATGAGAAATATTATCTCACTGTTTCAGTATTCTGTGTACATATGTTTTTGTCAACTTTGCTCTAAAGTAAGCAACTTGAATTAACCTCTTTGTACCCTGCTTTCCTTAACTGCAAAAAGAATATGGTATGTAGGTGGAGCTAAGTCCTCTTCCAACTCCAAACTTCAGCTAGTCCAATTTTCTCCATTTCATGCAACAACTGTTCAACGTTAAGCCAAAGTAAGCACTAAAATAGATTTTAGCTTGGGAATAATGTGTTTTAGCATGGTATATTATATGAACCAGAGCAAGTATCTATACTGAAATTATAAAGATAATTACTTAAAACATAATTACCTTTTAATGTGTGAAGCAACTGGGTTATTAGGCAAAGGTTTTAAGTCATGAAAAACTAACTTAAAATTTGTTGTGTTTCTAACATGTAAGTTATGTATCTTTAGAGCTCTTCTTTCTGCCAAAGAAACAGAAAATAAACTGATAAAAAAAAGAAAAAAAATGGGTGCAAATGTACAGATAGATGAAAGGAATAAGATTTAGTACTTAGTAGCATAGTAGGGCAAACCATAATTAGCAATAATTTATTACATATTTCAAAGTAACTAGAAAAATGGAATTGGAATGTTCCTAAGTCAAAGAAATGATAAGTGATTAAGATGAAGGATATACCAATTACCAAGATTTGATCATTAGAAATTTTATGCTTATATCAAAATATCACATGTACCCCATAAAAGTGCAATTATTCTGTATCAATAAAAATTAAAGATAAAAAGTTTTTAAAACTTCAGAGTTCAATGCAATTTTTGTCCCTAAAATATCTGTATAGAAGTTACTGTCTTAAAACATTTTCAAAGCATACAATATAGCATTTCATGGTCAGATGCCACCTTCCTGGCCAGACACGATGGCAGTTTAGGAAAAGAGACAAAAACAACATCACACCAGTTTGTAATTGAGTTAAACATAGGTTCCCAGTAACATAATTACTCTCTAATCTTCCTCTTCTGCAGTTTATTATCAGAATGCTTTTGTTATCTCACTGCCACGTGCTGTGTAAGAGTCTCTACTCTGACCACTCACTCCACCTGACTCACTCAACTGCAACCTGGCTTTCTTCAACCATTGTACTAAATCTATTTCTCTTAGGGTCCTCTGAAAACTTGTAATTGCCAACATCAAAAGGTCACCTCACTCTATCCATAAGATTTTTTACCTTCCTTTAGAATTTCACCTCAACCACCCGCTTTTAAACGTTTCTCCTGAAGTGGCCTTCATGACCCTGTATTTTCTTAATTCTCCAATTATCTTTCACTGCCTTTTATTTACCTGCTTCCTAAAAGCTTAGGTGTTTTTCTAAGATATGCTTCTCCTTTCAGTGTCTCCTAACTACATTCTTTCCCCTGGTTTCATTCTACCCTCAACGCAGCTGACTGTCACAATTGTATCACAAGTCTAGGTTTCTCTATAACGCGTGTCCAACCCGTGAAGACCCATTTTGCATATCCGTGGTGATGGATATCACAAAAATTATGCACAGAATTTAATGCTCATCAGCTTTCATTAGTGTCTGAGTATTTAGTGTGTGACCAAGACAACTCTTCTGCCAATGTAACCCACAGAAGCCAAAAGGTGGGACACCCCTGTGAGATCTTCTGATTCGTGGTTATACTTATCCATGGGTATTATCATGGCATCTCCACTTCAGGATAATCTATACAAATGACTTTTCTTCCTAAATCTAGGCATCCTCTTATATTTCCCATCTGTATCTTTTTAAATCCTAGTCCTCCAGTGGCTGATATTCAAACCCACAGAATCATCTCTAAAACCTTACATACCTCACCTACTACATCCAGTTGATCAAGTCTTGTCTATGTTGGTGATGGTTCACACATCTTCAGTCCTAACAATTTCTTTATCTTAGGCTCTGTCAACAAGGCTAAAATCTGTAAAAAACCACCTTTCTCTCAGTAAAATGCAAGGTCTTCTAACCTGAGATTCCCAGACTGTGTCCTGATAATTGTTCCATCGTCCATCTCTGTATCTTCCTATCTTGACTCTTAGCCAGTAGGCCCAGACTTTCTTGAGTGATGTTCCTTCTTGTTCAACCTGGTCCACAATTCATTATTTTACAATGATATTTTACAAGTTCTGCCTATCAGCATGATCTTAAGCTAGATCAGTGGTTCCCAACCTGTGGGTCATGACCCACAGGAACTATATTAAAGGGTCGCAGCATTAGGAAGGTTGAGAACCACTGGGCTAGACCATCCCAGACTCATGAATGATACAACACATGCATCACCTTTCACCAAGCCATTGCAATAGCCTTCTTTTTTAATGTATTTTTTCCTGACCAGAAAAATAATATAAATATGCTTAGAAAATTTGGAAAATACACAACAATATCAGCCCCAAATTCAAGCAGTTTTATTCTTTGCCTAGATTTCTCTCTACTCTAGTTTCTATGCCTTTTTAAAAACAAAATTGGGAGCACATGCTACAAACAGTTCTGTATATTGTATTATTTGCTTTAGAGAATAACGAGTTTTTCATGCCTTTAAAATGTCCTTTAAAACTAATTTCAGGAGCAGTATATTAGTCAATAATGAATATATCTTTCATTTTTCTCAAAGTTCTCTCTGAATTCCTACAGTGACCATCTTGACATGTAAGATTGTCAGTAATTTTAATTCTTTATCATAGGAGCTATAAGAGGCATTACTTAGTCAAGTAGAAAATTTTTAATCTTATAATTCATATTTTCAAGTTAGTTTTCAGAAAAGTTGAACCAATTTACTCTTCAATTGCCAGAAGATAAAAGGAGTCACTTATCCACTGCAGAATTCTTAAAAGGGTTCTTGGCACCTCCAGTATTTTCCATCTCCATTTCTTCTGCACTTCACAGGCAACTTAAAACAGTTATAATCAGTACAGACATTTGAAAAATTCTAGTGATTCTCTTCTAACCACAGAGTAAACTTCAAACTCCAGACATGGTTTCCAAGTCCCCCAGAAACTGGTTCCAACTTTTTTCTCCTTTTCCTCTCCACCCCTCCACTCACCTTCTAACCTTGGCCAGCAATTCACCTACTGGCTAGACTTCAAAATCACCTGGAGAGGGTGTAACAAATCTAGACACCAGGATTCCATTCCAGGCTAATGAATAAAAACTAGCTTTTAAAAATTTCTACACCGGCTTATTCTAATAGGTAACTGATTTGAATTAAACCACCATAAGCTATCCTCTTCTTCCTTAAAGTGAGATTTATAGAGACTGGGAAAATACTTGTCAAAAATGCAAACTCCTTGGTCTCACTTTAAACCTACTATTAACTCAGACATTTTATGGCTAGGAATCTACAACTTAACAGATTAAAGATGCTATTGTTTGAGAACTACTGCTGCAGACAGACTACAGTGAGAACTACTGCTGCAGACAGACTACAGTCATTTTTCTAATGAAGTGTCACATTTCCCATCTCTAACATATGTCAACTGCTCTCTCTGACTTAAGCTTACAAAGATTGTTCCTTCCCATCCCTGAGCCCCATCTTTGTGCACCTATGTACACAAAAACATAAATCATATCTCCTTTTTAATGCCCAGTTTACATGTTGATTCTCCCACCCAGGTTTAAATGTTCCTGTGCATTCACTGTTTAATGTTTACATCTTTATCACAGTACTCTTCTCCAGCCCTGTACATAACATAGCCATGGGGCTCTTACCATCCACTAACAGCATTAATTTTTTGCATACAGATGCAATATCTAAGTCTCAAGAATATCTCCACAGCATCTGGCACATTGTTCTATAAAGAGTAGATACCTGTTAAATGTTGGAAATGAATAACTATTTCTAACCTGTTCTCTCCTTGACAAGTAATAACCAAACTGTTCCATAATGTTTTTGGTGAAAGGAGGCAATTCTACAGAAAGTAACACAGTTTTCTTTATTGATAAATTTTGTTATCTAATTACTTGGTAACTAAGCTCACTCTGGTTGGCTTGTCTAAATCAAGCTTATTTTTCTAACTACTAGTATACTGTTTGTGCTCTTAGTAGAAGGCTCTAATCAAGTTGTTGGTCATTTACTTATACTAGTAATTCTCTAAGTATCATCATTTGGATATGTTAAAACACAGATCAAGTTCGTGGTTTAAAGTGTTCTGTTTCTCTAACACATGAGCACAGGTGAAAGATTAGAGTGGACCTTGTATTCCAGAAGGAAATCAAGTTCAATTAAGCATAACTTCACATTCTGAAGGAATGAATGCAAGAAATTCATGAAGCCACTCCCCAATCCAGTTTTCTGAAGGCCATGTACAAAAATTGATACAAATCCTTGCATGAGGCTTTCCAAGAAAACACAGTTACCCATGGTGTTTCTAAAGCACTGAATGTCATCTGCATGCTAGTCATTGTTTTTCCTTACTCTGTTTCAAAAACATCCCAGATTCATGAATATTTCATCACCTCTATAGGACTTCAGGACCAAGTATATTCTATGTTTCTCCCATTGCCTGTAATATTACCTGGCATATCAAAGTATCCATAAATCTAAGATGTACTCATAAATAATAACAGTAGATAAATTTTGTTGACTCACAGACATGATATAGAAATCTTTTTTTAAAGTTACCCTATCCAAATCATTAAATATTCTCCATTGCCAGAAGAATTATCATGTCATAGACAAGGAAAGAAGAGCATTGTAGTCACAGATGGGAAGAGAAGATAATTTACCTTATTTTTAACCCTCAGTAGACTAAATGGGAAGAGTGTTGAGAACAGATTTCATTTTTCTTTTTTCTTTTTTTTTTTTTGAGACAGAGTCTCTCACTATGTCGCCCTCAGATGAGTGCCATGACGTCACAGCTCACAGCAACCTCAAATTCTTGGGCTTAAGTGATTCTCTTGCCTCAGTCTCCCATGTAGCTAGGATTACAGGCACCCACCACAACTCCTGGCTATTTTTTGGTTGTAGTTGTCATTGTTGTTTGGCAGGCCCGGGCTGAGTTCAAACCCGCCAGCTCCAGTATATGTGGCTGGCACCCTAGCTGCTAAGCTACAGGCACTGAGCCAAGAACAGATTTTAATTGTGTGCAAAGTACTTAATGACTCTATATTTTAGTTCCCTCCTCCATAAATTATGAGAAAATTTCTATGTACCTAGAGAGCTGTGAACATTATGCTTATAAAGCTATCTAGTTCATGGCACATGGTACATACTCAATAAATGGCATTTAATCATTTTTATGTCTAGCTTACAAAGACAAAACAACACTGGGAGTTTTTTTATTCAGAAACATTTGGTCATGCAGAATAAAGTGCATAGTAAGTATACTGGAACAGTAAGTATACTGTTTGATAAGTTATAAGTATATGCCACATATTAGGAGATTTACTTGAAAAAGAAGAATGGACAAATAGAATAACTGAAGGAAGAGTTGGAATCATAGTTTCTATTCAGGTTCTGTGACTTAGCAGTTGTTTAAACTTGAACTTGAATAGCTAGCCTAAACAGATCACTCTGGGTGTAATAACACAAATGCCTCTTTATCCAGATGGATAGACAGAAAAGTTATCCTGTTTGAGTCATCATCTGAGGGTAAATGGCCCTTAATAGATGGAACACAAGGATTGTGCCCCTGGGATGCTCAAATGCTGAATGTCCATTGAAAGGAGGGTGTATAATTTTAATTACATATATGAATCAATCAAAAATTGTCTGAATTTCATGTTGTTTCTACTCTTATCTGGTCAGAAACATCATTATCTTTCTAGTAGGCTTATACTGAAGGAACCAAAAGTATAAATAAAAAAGGAGAAGAAAGTCCACATGCAGGAAAGATCACCATTGAGCTCTTTGTTATAGGAAGAAAAAAAGGAAAAAGACACATAATCACTATGGAGATGTTGAGTGAGAAAAAATATTGATCAGAGGGAAGTGATAATCTGAGGGGTGGAATGGTATCACAGTTGCAATGCCAGCAAAAAATAGAAATCTTAAAAAGATAATTTGGTAGAAGTAGCATGGGTTCCTCAGACTTGGAAGAAAGTGAAGTCAAAGATAAAACAAGCAGAACCATGAAACAGGTCTCAATAGTTATCCCAAAAGTTAGGGCACACAAGAAAATAGTAGGAATCTGACCAGCTGAGCGAAAAAACATGTTCCAAACCTTACTGTACATCACTCTCATTTTGTTGGGAATTATTTATTTTTAAGAACATAATTACAATAAAAAATATGTAAATGAAATCAACAGAGATCTGAGGCAGGAAAATATATCCCATAGTTAGCCTTATCTTGAGAGATAGGTTTTTACTTTGGGAGGAAATTGTGCTATAGGTAAAGAACAGTTTCATGAAGAATGAGAATCTTCCTGAGGAAGAAGAATCTTACCTATCTATAAAGGGTTAATTTATAACTTATGTACTGAAAAGGAGATCCTGAGGCCAGGAAAAGTGGCTCACGCCTATAATCCTAGCACTCTAGGAGGCCAAGGCAAGTGGATTGCTTGATCTCAGACATTCAAGACCAGCCTGAGCTGATACCCCATCTCTAAAAATAGCTGGACATTATCGTGGGGGCCTACAGTCCCAGCTACTTGGGAATCTGAGGCAAGTGAATCACTTGAGCCCAAGAGTTTGAGGTTGCTGTGAGCTGTGCCACTTTGAGGGCAACAAAGTGAGACTCTGTCTCAAAAAAAGAAAAATGAAAAGAGGATTCTGGGTTGCAATTTAATCATTTTAATTTTTTTAGGTTTCTACTTGTAAATTCTTCCACTGACTTTGATCAGTATCAATGCTAGGTAAGAAACCACACCACTGTCTGTCCCCATATTCTGTCTGACTTAATCCCCATTAATCCATCACTGGAAATAAATGCCAGAAACCTGGCGAAGATTCCTCTCCTAGCATTCTATGGTGGTTAAGTAAACAGATAGGGCCTTATAAAATCAGTATCCTTATAACCTTATAAAGCATAAATATGATAAGAACTTACAGATTCATACTCTTAGCTGACTTTGTGGAGCAGAGAGAAGTACAGAGGCTAGAAGACTCTTACTATAATCCAAACACAGAGGTAGGACTATGAGGGAGAAAGCAGAAATAAAGAACCCAGAAGGCATATCAAAGGGAGTAAAAAGAATTAAGAGAATACACTTGGAGCACATAACTTTTAGGAAAGATGAAAAGATAAAATGAAGCATTTGGACCTGGGAGCTGAGAGAAAAAAAAAAAATTGTGAACCACAAGTGGGGTATTTGTTAAGGGAAATATGTTTAACGAAGATAAGAGTTTAAATTGGAAGGACAGAGGTGCATCCAAGGAGAAAAGAGTTGTAAATAAAGACTGGAGATACTAATTTCCAAGCCTCCTCAGTAGGAAAATTTCTGGAATAAGAACTCAGTTTTTTCTCCTTTATCAATACCAATCAGCCAGTTGTGTCTGCCTTGAGCCTTAGATTGAGAAGCATTCTCCTACTGCACAGCTGAGCTCAGCAGGGAAGGTCTGTGATCAATCCAGTGTCATCAAGGACCACCTGCCTCACCTCATAGAAGAGAAATATAGATGGTGCTGTAGAACTCCTCTGTTTTACTTATACTCTTACTTATACACTAAAAGACTATGAGAACCTATCTGTGTCTGCATAATGGTGATAGAACACATTTCACCAATAGGATTAAGTTAACTTTTGAATGAAAATACTTTCCAAACAGGTAACAGGGCAAGGAAGCCAGTGAGGGGTCTGCATGGTGAGCACAGAGCCGCAACATTGTCCAGAGTTGGGTGTGAGAAGGAACGAAGCTAGGCCGCATATGGAGGTTTGGAAAGAAATCCAGAATACAGTATCATGGAAACCAGGCAAGGGAAAAGACTGCAGTGGAGGTTGTAATCAACATGGCTACATTCTGCAATAAGAATAAGGTCAGAAAAACCCCAAACTGTGCAATGGCTAGATTTGGCACCAAGGTTAATGCCTTGGGAAGGATTGTATTGTTTCTGGGAGTAATGAAGTGAATCACAGTGTGGAAATACAGGCAGATTTTAAGTATCAGGCAATGACAGAGATATTAAGTGGCCTCTCTGCCAGCACTTGCTTGGATAATTCATCATTATGTATTATTAAAACTAGATCATTACTGTAGATAACACAAACATCGGGGGGAGGAAATATACTCTCAGATTTAAATTTTAAAAGTTGATGAAAAGTATTTTCTAATCTTGTTTGCAATTATTGTTTAGAGTTCATGTGAATGTAATTTTTAGAAAGTATTTTTATTCAAAAATTAACTTAATCCTATTGGTGAAATGTCTTCTATCACCATTATGCAGACACAGATAGGTTCTATAGTCTTTTAGTGTATAAGTAAGAGTAGAAGTAAAACACAGGAGTTCTACAACTGTACTTTTTATTTACCAAAAGGAACAAAAAGAAAATATCCACCATATGGCTGACATTGGCTAAAAATAAGCTATTCCAGAAAAGAAGCATTTATTTCTCCTACAGTGTTTCTGAGGCATTTGTTGAGGTATACCCTCCTCAGAGAGAAGAAAAGGCTGATATTGGATGCAGGGGCTTGAAGACTGAGTGTAGGTGGTAAGTAAACAACCCTCAGGCAGAAGCTAACTAGAGGGCTGAGAACTTCAGGAAAGATCCAGCTTGAATATCTGTCAGGTATCTCTGTTATCTTACATGGACTTTGGCTAATTACAGTATCATTTACATTGTGGTTTTAAATTTTTTCCAACCCTGAAATCAGTATGGCATTCCTAAAACAACCATATAATGTATAAAAATGGGAGGGAAAGAAATTCTAAGAATTACTACCCAAATTCTTAATAAAAGCCAATCCCTTAGCATTGAATAGTCCTCCCGTCAATTCGTAAGACTTCAAAACACCAAAAACCTTTTCCTCCCAGGGCAGCTGCTCTTTGTTGAGCTTGCCTACTCTCCCCTTTGAGAGTGTACTTTTGCTTTCAATTAAAAAAAAAAATAGCTGTTGCTTGCTTCGCTTACATGGTGAATCCCAAAATTCTTTTCCTGGTGATCAACAAGGACTTGGAAAAACCTGCAGATCATGCTCATTAAATTAAGAAATAGGAGAGGAGAGAGTGCGCTAGTCCTTTAAAGCCACTGACATTCTGGTTTCCTGGTGCTCTAGGGATGTCAGAACTCAGGGCAGCTGAGAACACCAGAGGACTGGCAGTTGGAAGCATGATAGATAACAAGCGAGGCCTGGAGGACAGGTAAATGAAGGAAGCCCTTGAAAAGAGAAATGTAAAGCTGACCTGGAAAAAATAAAGGAGATTTCTAAGAAGAGTTAGTTAAAGTAGCAGAATATTTTTATTTAGCCTTAGGGCAACAACAAGAAAAAAAGAGAGAGAGAAACAGGTATTTCTAAGATGTGTTGATAGGAGAAAAAACAAAGACTCAAAACTTGTTACTGGAAATGTTTATTGTTATTATCCAAGCAACACTATTAACTTTTAGTGTCCTGAGTAAAAGTTAAAGAAGCTAATTAAGATCTTAGAAAGCCTCAGATCTTTTTTCAAAAATTTTATAGACCAATAAAATTTACAAAGGAATTTGAAAGAATCACCATCAAAAGAACATTTGTAAAAGATTTAACAAATAAAGGACACTCTATAGTCACAATTATGTTACATGCGAAGAGATTTTTCCTAGGTATGCTTACTATTTTACTGTAAAGTTTTTTTAAAACTCTAATTTGAATCTTGTTTTTTTTTTTTTTCCAAAGGCATTGTTTATCAATAACACTAGAAAGGGATTTTGCTAGTCAGTAACATTTAACTAACTGATTTAATCTTTTCTTTTCTTGACAGAATAAATAGAAATAAGAATCTACCACAAGGAGATACCATAATAGTGTAAATATTGTGATATACTAAAAGTTGGAATCATCGAGAAGAATAAGAGTCATCATGACCTTTGAGCCAAAGGCCAAAAAAAAGTCTTTTCCCTTGGAATCCCTGCTAGTGCCACAAGTTCCACGTGGCAATTACTTGCACGTTCAGGAGGACAAGCAAAGACTGCAGTTTAAGAAATTCCTCCTTCATAGGATGTTTCTAGTGGCCAAGATAAAAGCAAATGTTGAAAAAAAAGATATTGCTGAATACTATGAGCAAGTGTTTCAATCAATCCTGAAACAGCACCTAGAAGAAGCAGTGACAGGAATTCTGCTCATATACCCCACGTCCCTTCTGCATATCCTTGAGTCCTCTAATGGAACTCTTTTTCAAATTCTTTTAGATTACCTGGCCCATGAAAACGATCCAGAATATTTTGCACAAGAAATGAAAATTATAGTCATTTCTCATAACATCCCAACCAGGCTCTTCTTGCAATGGTATGTTTCAGCAATAAAAGTGCCAGTTATGTATCTTGATGACGTGACACAATCCCAGTCCCTAAAAGAGGTCACCACAGATTTTATCACCCACATCCATAAACTGTCATTCTTCTTTTTTAAGACTATTAAAGTGGGCAGTAAAGGGCCAGGTGATAACTTGCACCAAATTGCACCTGACCTACTCCTTCCAGAACAAATCATAAAGTACTTGTGCAAATGCAAAGAATTCATGGACCCAGCAACATTCATAAATATGTACAATAAACCCGTATATATCACCTTTGATTCTGAGGTGGTATGGCCTGCTCCTTCCCGTTTCTAAAATTAATAGAGACACTATGCTCATGTCTCTTAAGGAATGTGTGCTACTTGAATAAAAGGAAAATATTTCTAAAGTTACTCTTCTCTTTCAAAAAAAAAAAGAAAAGAACACCACCATAAGCACAAAGGTAATATATCAGTGTTTACGGAATATATGGAGCTAACTTAAAAAATGTATTTATTCTGATACTAAATTCAATACATTATTTCAATACTGATGAGTGTAATTCTCAAATGTTAACATTTTCATGGAATAGCTTAAGTTTTAAAAGAAACGTATAAATGAAAAAAGACAAATTCAGTGACTGAACAGCCATGATACACAGTGGTCATGTGGAAGGACAGTGTTGTGGGGCTAGAACATGTAAGAGAAAAATCCCACCCTTGAGTTGCTTGAAACCTAAGGTTAGAAGTGAATATGTGTAAAAGTAATTATTTTATCATATATGGTATGACGTG
The DNA here is from genome assembly GCA_963574575.1 of Galagoides demidoff. Lineage (NCBI taxonomy): Eukaryota > Metazoa > Chordata > Mammalia > Primates > Galagidae > Galagoides > Galagoides demidoff. The sequence goes on from CAUYQV010047664.1 coordinate 11,508, forward strand.
ATGTAATTATTATAGCATTATGTAGGAAGGGCTTTAAGAGCACAGGTAAGGGAATAGATTGCTGTATAATTCCTGCAATCAGGAAACAAAATCTAACCTTTGAAAATAATTCCAAGGCTCCCATACTCTGGCCTATATAATCAAGAATACTGAAACCATTATAAAGCTAAAGAACACAATAGCTATTTGAAATAATAAGAAAATACATTATCAGATGGCTTCATACTTCTTCAGGCAACACGGTATTTTGGGTATCCTATGTGGCAGACTTTTGCCAGGCACAAAGTCACATAGCAGGCTACATAGAAGACATTACCTGCCCACTTTTAAAGGTTGTTTGTCAATGATTTTACCTAAGATAAACTCACTGGTTATTTTCTCAATTCACTTTCCACAAAGCAATTAATTATACTTAATCTCTATATGACCGAGAAGTTTGTCTCTCTACTCCTTTATCCAGAATTAATGCTTTTCTTCATTGTTGAAAATATTTAAACAATAACATCGATATTTTGAACACTGCCACAATATCGTTCCAAATCACCTTAATATCTTGTGAAACAGCCATTAGTTTTAATGGAGGAAACACTGATATAATTTCAGTTTCGTTTTTAAATTATTTATTTGATTTTTAGTCTCTTTGGGGCAAAATGCCATCTCAGTGTGTACTTCAAATTTTTCATATGTAGAAAGCTTGGCATCCTTATTCCATGTCAGTATCAGATAGGGATTTATTCAAAGAAAATGGCTCATCATAGAGGGACTATACTTATCACAGTGACAACGTCATTGCTGACAACATTTCATGAGTTTTTATGGCAGTTGAATGGAAGAGGTTTATAAATGAAAGAGAACTTAAATACTTTAGTTACATCCAGTTTTTTATATCCAAATTATTATTAAACCCCAACCTGATTAGTTACTTTACTATTGTATCTTCGTTCACAGAAATGTTTGTTTTTAAATGTTACATGAACTTTCAAAGGAATATATGTCTACGAATACATTAAAAAGAATGTGAGACTCACCTCTAAGGGAAAACAAATATTGTTTTCAATAATAGATGCATTATTGAAATACTTACATAAGTCACTAACAATGTCTTTCTAGCAGACTCACTTAGCTGTGTATGTTTGAGTACCTTGATTAAAATCCATAAATCTTCTATTCATACCTTAAAAATATAATTTAGTTTGATGGAACCAAAATGGCAAATCATTAAAGCTTAGTAAGATTCATAAAGTAATTCTCCCCTCAATGAAACTTATAGTTGGCTCATAATAAAACTTTATATAAAACCAGAGTGTAGATTTTAACCTGAACAGAAAAATAAAATTGAACAGTATGAATATATAACATTTAATGTTCCTATAACAATGAACATACAACATACCCCCATATTTGTTCAATAAACATATAACATTCAAATGGTGTGGTCAGCACCATTCTAATCCTTTTGTTTTTTAATAGGGATACTTTACAATAGATTGCCCTGTTTTGAAATGTACCGATGCATCATGCACATTAGGTGCATTTCAAAACTATTTAAGCATTTCACATTGTATATCAGATCAGTACACTGAACCCCATAAAGGCATTAATGTACATTAATAAAAAAATAAATAAAATAAAGTTAGTGTACCACTCTCAAAAAAAAAAAAAAATGGATTGCCCTGTTGATGATCTTGTGCTTCTTTCAGTGTGAACCAAGGACATTCAGGAAAGTTATAGATTTACTGAAGAAAAACTAAAACATGATTTGAATATTTTAGTAAAAGAGATATTTGGATTCCTTTGTGGAGCATTATTGCTTTAATAGAAATAGATTTTGACATCCAGTGACTTTATCATAATGTTAGCAACAAAAGCCCAAATTTCAATTAAATTAAATCTATCTCTAACAGCAGAATCCCCTCAACCATCACAAGGAAGGAGAAATGAGGCAGACTATCACCAAATTCATATAGCAAAGTACTTTCAGATTATTTTCTATCATAATAAATGATTTAATGTAGAATTAGAGTTCTCCCCCTTGTGGTCAATTATTTAAATTTCCAGATAACCTCCAGATAGGATTTATAAAATAAATACAAAGCATGGATCTGAAGACAATATAGAGAGAATCTCAAAATTACCTTTCAAATATCTATTTTACACTTCTTGTTCTTTTGATACAGATTCTGAGACATAATTAAGGTGTTTTGCCAACAGTAAAGGCAAGTAGAACAACATATCAAAATACCAGTATACTAGTCATAAAGTTAAAGCAAAATAACAGCAGTTTCCTATTTCACTTCACCACTTTAGTTATACCACTATTGATTCTTCTATAGGCAAATAATTTTAAGCAAATTATTCTTGCCCACTCACTTTTTCTCATTCTGTTATGGGCAGTTTTTTTGAAATCTAAGAAAAAATTTTTACTAGCTGACCTGATGTTGAGTTGCTGTACATATATAAAGACATAATCCATATTACCAGTATTTTTTCATTTTTTAGAAAGATCAAGTTCAACACATTTTATATTGATTATTTGTTTTATTGTTAATTTCTAACAGTTTTTTTAACATTTAAGGAAAAGTTTTTACTAGCCAACCTGATGTTGAGTTGCTGTACACATATAAAGACATAATCCATATTGCCAGTCTCTGTATTTCTTCATTTTTTTTGAAAGAACAAGTTCAAGACATTTATTTATTTCTAACAATAGAAGTTAACAATAAAACAAATAAGCCCTTCTGTGCCTTTGTTGGGGGATCTCTCTTCTCAGCCTGTATCATATTTCTATCGAACATAAAGGTGAAATAGAGTAAGATTTAAGAGACCCACCTCTGGTGTCAAATTGCTGAATCTACGTGAAGATCTGCAACTTTGTAGAACCGTAACTTGTTTCTATACTTTTCTATACCTCAGTTTCCTCATCTGAAAAATGAGTGTGATAATACTATCTACATACTTAAGATTACTATGTCAAATAATGGTTATTATATAAAATAATGATATAAAGAGGCTATCACGCGGTGACATCTTTTTTTAAAAAGGTTTATTACAGTACTTATAGTTTGATAAGCTGATAATTCCGTTGCAATACAAGAGTATAAATCTCATCTTTTAAGTTACATTCTCAGATTCATCTTTTCCAGGTACATCTGTAAACTCCTCATAATAAAGCCTTTAAACTCAGTGGGAAGGCACATCTTTAAAGAAGCATAATTAAACACTTCTTTACAGAGTTCACAGTTTGCTTAACAGTTATATTCAGTGATTTGAGTATACTAAGCACTCAATAAATGTTACTTTCCTGGTCAAAATTCTTCAATGGCTTTTGTTTTGCTTCCAGGAAAAAAATGTAAAATTGTATTCTGCTCTGCAAACCATGCTTCCTACCCAGATCCTTCCTTAGCTATCCAGCCTCACTTTGTGGTTCTCTTTACTATCTTCCCTTTTCTCATTCTCATTTCCACAATTTTTTCTCTAATGGGTCCGCAATATTTCCATATGTTTGTCTTTAATATCCTTCCTCCCCACTCGTAGCAGACTTCTGCTTCTCAATCAAATTCTCTTTTCTCTGTTAAGACTGGTAAATTCAAGAAACCCTTTTCTGGGGGAGCACCTGTGGCTCAGTGGGTAGGGTGCTGGCCCCATATACTGAGGGTGGCAGGTTCAAACCCAGCCCCAGCCAAACTGCAACAAAAAAACAGCCAGGCGTTGTGGCAGGCGCCTGTAGTCTCAGCTACTCAGGAGGCTGAGGCAAGAGAATTGCCTAAGCCCATGAACTGGAGGTTGCTGTGAGCTGTGACGCCACTGCACTCTACCAAGGGTGACAGTAAGACTCTGTCTCTAAAAAAAAAAGAAAAAGGTGGCGCCTGTGGCTTAATCGGCTAAGGCGCCAGCCACGTACACCTAAGGTGGCGGGTTCGTATCCCCAGCCCAGGCCTGCCAAACAACAATGATGGCTGCAACCAAAAAAAAAAAAAAAATGGCCGGGCGTTGTGGTGGGCGCCTGTGGTCCCAGCTACTTGGGAGGCGGAGGCAGGAGACTCGCTTGAGCCCAGGAGTTGGAGGTTGCTATGAGCTGTGATGCCATGGCCCTCTACCCAGGGGGATAGCTTGAG